>PVJO010004436.1:0-109657 GCA_004026905.1 Hystrix cristata | reverse complement strand
AGGTGGGGGAAGTCCTGGTATCCCCCAGGGAAGAAGTCTGAAGACAGCACAGCAGTGAATCGGACTCCGTTTGCAAAAGAACACGTGTGAGGAGCCGAACTTCATGTTTCCAGTTCTCCCTGGATTTCTCTCCATTCACCCGCATGGTAGAAAAGTCACTGTTGGGGCTGGGGATTTAGCTCAGTGATTAGAGTGCTTGCCTTGCAAGCACAAGGGCCTGAGTTTGATCCCTGGCACCACAAAAAAAAAAAAAAAAAAGAAAAGTCACTGTTAATGATTTGGGAGCCCGGCCTTCAAGGCTTCCATATCAGCTTTTCGGATAGCACCTCGGGCAGGACACTGGTACATTCATTCATTCATTCATTCAAGACACTATGTAGTCCAGGCCAGCCTTGAACTCTCTGTGCAGCCCAGACTGGCCCCAAACTCTCCATCTTCCTGCCTCAGCCTCCTGAGTGCTGGGGTTTACAGGTGGGTACCGCCACGCCAGCAGAGGTTTACACTGAAGCCCACATATTTAAATTTAACTGTACACTACATTAAAGAGTTTGGTTTACTACTTGACAAAATCTTGTCATATAAATATTTAATTAAAACGTATTATTTCGGGTCTTGCCTTTTTTTTCCTCAGTGCTTGAGATTGAACCCAGGGGGAAAAAAAAAAAAAGAGAGATTGAACCCAGGGCCTCATACATACTAGGCAAATAGGTAAGCACTCCTCCACTGAGCTGTACTCCCAGCCTGATTTTTTTTTTTTTTTTGTATTTTTGTTTTTGTTTTTTGAGACAATGTCTCGCTATGTAGTCCAGACTGGCCTTGAACTTGTGACAATCCTCCTGCCTCAGCCTCCCAAGTGCTGGAATTCCAGATGTGTGCCACCATGCCTGGCTCTTTTCTTTCCCTTTTCCCCCTTTTCTCTTGGTGCTGGGCTCCCCAGCCACCACCCCTGGCTGCACACATTAGTCTAGGTTGCTTCCTGCAGGGTGGGCCCCTGGTCCTGGGTCCCTGCACTGTGGTCCCAGGCCACACTGGGCCCTCCGATCCTTCTTGCTCCCACCTACCTCCCCTTGCCTGCTCTTCCTGCCCATCCCAAGGACCTGTGGATTCAGCTTTCTCTGCTCTTTGGTGTGCAGGGCATCTCTGTGGCCCCCCATACCCAGGGCTGGCAAGGTTCCCTTCTGTGGCCTCTGCCCTCTGTGGCTCATGGTCCTCACTCCACAGCTCCCACCTCACAGCCAATCACGGGAGGCTCTGGGTCTGCTTAGACGCCCTACACAGCCCAAGTCACAGGGACCTGGCTGCTTCCTCGGGTCTCCTGGCCTCTTTGGGGTTTCTCCCCCTCCCAACATACCCTATGGTGGACATGGGTGCTCATTGTTTCTTAGCCACCCTGTGTGCAAGAGATTATCAGCATCATTTTACAGACCAGGACCTGGGGCCCAGCAAGGGAGGTGCGGGGCGGCAGAGGGGGTGAGACGGCCCAGGCCCAGGCTGCCTGTGGTGAGGGGCACTTGGCCTGGAGCAGGAGTCAGAGGCTGGCTGGGTGCGCAGGCTCCAGGAGCCTCTTCCTGACTGGCTGAAGCTCCACGCTGCCAGGGCTCTGGGCGGGTATGTGAAGCTCACCCCACAGCCCTGCCGTCCCCTCAGCCCCTCTCCTTCCACCAGTGAGCGAACCCCACCTAATGAGCCCTCGCTGTTGATCCAGGGGCATTAGCTGCACTGAGCCTCCTTTTCCCCTCTGTAGCACGGAGTTCCAGAGGCCGCAGGGAGCGCTCCAGACAGAACATGTCAGCCGGCGGCTCTGTGCAGCTGGCCCTCTGCAAGGAGCGGCCAGGATGGCAGCCTCTGGCAGAGCAGAGCAGAGCGGTGGGACCTGGAATCCCAGCACCCACCTCACAGGCAGGGTGATGGGCTGTGCGAGCCGTGCAGGCTGCAGGTGGCCACTGGCGAAGTGGGACCAAGTCCCCACTGCTCCTGGACCCTGGGCCCTTCCTGGGCTGCCATACTGTCCCCGTGGGGCACAGCCTCCTGGCTCTCATGGTGTTTATCAGTCTGGGCAGGAGGGGACACAGGCCCTGGCTGTCACACATGCACACACCAGCATGGCCCAGGCGCACCCCGGTCCACCAGGATGGTGTCGTTGGGTGACCTCAGCACTCGATCTGCACCCCTACACTCCAGCGATGGTTGTGGTTACTCAGGGCCTCACGTTCACCGCATGGGCGTGGTCACCTCCCCAGTGTGCCATGTCTTCAAAGCTACGCAGGCCAGCCAGGAGGGCTGGGCCAAGGCCACAGCAGCAGGCAGGTTTCAGTCTTCCTGGGTGCCAGCCTGGGGCTCCGCGCCCTGTGAGCTCAGTCACTGCCCTCGGCAGCCTGGGAGTTGGGGCCTCTCGTGCCAGCTTTCTCTGCAGATGGTAGCCCAGGCTGTGAGTCACTCCTGGGAGCCTGGGTGGCCGCCCTGTGCAGGCCCAGGCCGAGGTCTGCCTGCCCCAGAACCGAGCCTTCGCAGTGCTCCTGGCTGCCTGGGCCACAGGGGAGGTAGGGAGCAGGCGGCAGGTATGGGAGCAGGGTGTCTGTGCATTCAGGTCAGCAGGTGCCAGGGCCGAGGGCGTGGCCCACGGAGAGCACTGAGCAAATTCTTGTGGAGTGATGATTTCCTGCCTGGCCTCAGTGTGGGGTAAGACCTGCTGTGGGCAGACGGCTGGCAGGTAGGCTGGTGGTGACTCTGGGCAGGGTGGGACGCTGGTCTCTAAGCATTGCCAGGAGCCTCCTTTCTCCAGGTGCCAACATGGGGCAGTGGGGGCGGGAAAGGTTGAGCTGGAGGGGCAGGCAGAGGTGGGGGATGGTGATGGGGTCTGTGTTTGGCTAGCAGGAGCCAGAGTGCCTTCTACACTCCTGCGCTGATCACACGGTTCCAGGCTCCTCCCTCTGCCCGAGGCGCCTCTCCGATCCCAGCTGGGTGCCTCCCCCTTTGCCCTTCGGACCTGGAACTTGCCTCACTCTTGCTGTCCTCTTCCAGGCCTGCTGGCACCTCAGGCCTTCGTGTCTGCTGTCACCTGTCCGGAATGTGGTTCTACTCAAGCAGTGTACAATTTGGAGCTGGCTGAACTCAGGTCGCTGCTTAAATGTCACCTCCTCTGAGAAGCCTTCCTTGACCGCTCATCTAAGAAGTCCTTCTGATCCCTCTGTCCTTTACGCTGCCTTATGTCACTTTATACCAACTGCCAATTATACGCGTGTGTATATTTCACTAATTATGGACAACCTCACATATGTGCAAAATCAGAAATTCACACTGGGTGTGGTGGCGCACGCCTGTAACCCCAGCACTAGGGAGACTGAGGTAGGATGGTCTCTGTGAGTTCAAAGCTGGCCTGAACTACACAGCAAGATCCTGTCTCAAAAAAAAAAGACGTTCATACAGCGGGTCCCCATGTGCCCGCCCCTCGGCTGCAACAGTGATCAACATTGGGCTGGTATTTTAATCAGTCAATTAATTATTATTCTAACTGTATCTCTTCCTGGGCTGTCTCCCCCAGGGGACGCTGCCTCAGGCGAGCTAGTGTCACACACTCATTGCAGGTGACTGGCGTCTGCAACAGTGCACGAGCGGGTGCAGGTTTACACGCGCTGGCTGCTGTGTCAGTGGGAGTCTGCTTGCAGCAGCCCCGTGGATGCGTGTGGGCGTGCATGTGTGTGCTGCACCACAGCTGGTGGCCGAGTGCACGCCTTGCCCCTGATGTCATCTCCCATACGCCCAGGACTCGATGACTCACTGTCAGCCAAGCTTGGCCTGGCTCAGCCCTCTGTGGGCCTGAGAGCCCCTCCCTGCCCCGTCCTCTCGTGGCTGTCCCCACCAGCAGTGTGCGCAATCACCTGCCTTCTGGCACGGAGGCCCAGCCCAGCTGGCCGGAACCAGCTAGACACAGAGTGGGGCACATTGTGCGAGGGCACAACAGGAAGACAGAACCCTGAGACAGGGTCACGGGGTCAGCTTCTGTCTGGCTCAGCCGCTGACTTACTGTGTGACCTTGGCCTGGTCCCTCCCTCTTCCATCTCAGGTCCTTGTCTTACAGGCGTAGGAGGGCATCAGTCGGTGCATCTGAAACTCTGCTGTGCCGTGTGTCTTTTGTGGTGGATGATTATGGTCAACTTGAGCGGGAACACCCAAGCTGAACTGAGTCAGCGTGGTTCTGCACACAGATGATCCACCCGAGGACTACTGCAGACACGGCCTGAAGGAGAACGGGAAGGGAAGATGGTGGGCAGCTGGTTTCCCAGGAGAAACTCGGTCGAAGCTTGATTCCTGAAGCAACTTGGTTGTTCTCAATATCAGAGGCGTTCGGAGCCTTGTCGCCGGGAGGGCTGCTCTTATCTTTGGGGCAGCTCTGGTTGTCTCCGCCTTGAGCATCATATCCTGGCTCCAGTACAGATTCTTCAGCCTTTAAGTGCAGACACAGACGTACACGGGACAGTGCTGTGGGCAGTGATTGGATCTTTTGGGTCTCCAGCATGCAGACATTCTGCACTCTCCTGCATTTGGCTTTGCATGAATGTTGTGTCTTGCATTAAATCTGCTTTCTTACGAAGGACTGACTCGCTAATACAGTCTTCTAACTACCTGGGCACCTGGCTAACTGAGGCCTGCAGAGTCTGAGTCTTCATTTATTTATTTTTTTGGTGGTGCTGGAGATGGAACCCAGGCCCTTGAGCACGCCAGGCGGGCAGCCCACCACAGAGCCACACCCAGCCTGATCCTTTATTCCCAATGGCTGCTGAGCAGTGCTGCTGCTGCTTTGAGGCCCCCAAGCCTCAAAGACAGACGACACATCCCGTCCGAACCTTTAGGAACCAGAAACAGAGGGCACCTTGGGATTAGCTTTGGGCGGACAGAGCCAGCAGTTCTCAAGTTGGGGGGCAAGGGGCGCTTCTCTTTTTGAGTAGAAAAGTCCCTTCTTGGCCACTGGTCGGATTAGCCAAGGGCTGCTCCTATCTCTGTAGGGGCCCTTGTGGCATCAACCCACTAATCACCCTGGTGGCCACAGGCAGTGACGGTGATGTCCTGTATGAGACAGCAGACATCAGTTACATACTGTAATCCCTTACACCGAGGATACACTGTAACCGGGTGGTAGCTAAGCATGCCCAGGCCCAGATGCCGTCTGGCCTCCCTGTCTAAGGACAGAAGGAAGCAGGGCAGCTTCCCCTCGCTGGCCAGCTCATGCCGCTGGGTGAAGGCACACATCATGACTTGGCAGGGACTCCTTGGAGTGTCTCAGGATCTTCAGGAGGGGCTAGGTGGGTCCTGCCTGCATCTCCCACAGCATGGTTGGCACAAAAAGCCCTGCCATAGGGGCTGGGGATTTAGCTCAGTGATTAGAGTGCTTGCCTTGCAAGCACAAGGGCCTGAGTTCAATCCCCGACACCACCAAAAAAAAAAAAAAAATGCCCTGCCAAAGTTGAATAATCTTAGCAGTAACTGCACGGGGCCATCACTGACCATCACTTGCCAGGGCTCCCTCCTGTGTAAGCAGGACCTGAAGACCCCACTAGAGAACTCTGGAGGTCCCAGGTACCTCACTGCTTTCAGATCCAGAGTCTTCCCGGACCACGGAGGATGCCAGCAGCCCTGGCGTTTCCCACTGCTCAGGGGAAGTGGGGGGAGGTGAGGGGAGCTCTTCTCTGGATTCCTATTGGACCGTGAGTGTTCCAGTTCAGTGGTTCCACAGATGCCATGGCAACCCCACTCAAAGGGCCAGCTTCTAGAAGAGGTCAAAGGGAGCTCCTTGTGAGCACCTGAGAGGTTACACACTTAGTGTGGACAGCAGAGACCCAGGGATGTGCACCATTGTAGCAACCCCTGCACCTGTGGGTTCACTTTCCAGCTCTGCTGATATCAATGTGGGTCTCTTAATGGTCCGGACATCCTGGCCCCCTTAGCTCCATGGCAAGGCACAGGCAAGGCACACATAATTCTGAAGTTGGTGAGCACTTGCACACATGTGAACCTACTGCACAGACAGTACTGGCTTGTGTCACCGGTTGAAAGTCTTACATGAACCTGTTTCCCATGCATATCTGTGTGCACAAGCATACACCACGGTTTGCATGTGTATGAAACAGAGGCAAAGACCCTCCCAGAGTCCTGAACATGTGTACCTGGTGTGGCCCCCATCTCCAGCTCTTTGCAGGAAGCGGGTAGTGTTATTTCACAGCGTAGAGGGTACTGTTCTTAAGCTTCAGGGATGTAATGAATAGGCAAAGGCTTTACCTCAACCAGGCCTCATGCCATGCTGAGTCCCCAGCTCCTGCCTGCCAGGGAAAGATCCTCTTCCTAACCCTTGCAAGGCTGCTGGCATGAAGCTGGGGTGCCAGCCCACTGTCCAGGCCAGGCCCAAACGAGAAGAGCTGTGTCAGCCCGTGCCAGTTCCCTGGGGGCTGGGTGGCTGGCTGTGAACGACGCCGGTGTCGTCAGCCCTCCGAGGAAATTGCAGCTAGTCTGCCTGCCTGGCGGTGTCACCCCCAGCTTGGCTTACACTTCCAGGGAAACTGGCCGCTCTGGGTGGAGCCTGGTCCCAGATATCAAGGCCCTGAGGACCCAGCCCTGAGCTCCCTTGGGGCAGGGAAGGACGGGGTGTGGCATGGAGACACTCTCAGCAGAGTCTGTCTAGCCTGGGACGCCAGGGAGACCAGGCTTGTCCTGTGAGCTCAGGGTGCAGAGGGTTCTCTGGCTGCCCCGTCCTTGGGGGTGCTCCCTCCTTGGGGGGAAGTGCTTTGTGGGATAGCAAGAAGAGCCTCACAGGGGTTAGGGTCCTGTCTACCCTACTACTACCTTGCTGTGAGCCTGGCAAATCCTCCGACCCTCTCTGGTTCTGTCTCCTCGTGGTCTTCATATCATGACATCAGGAAGGACTGGGTGGGTCCTGTCTGCATCTGGGTCCAGGTTTCTTGCCCAAGCTCCTGGGAGTGGAGAACCAGGGACTGGATGCTGAGATGTGCTGGGCACACGGGGAGAGGGGCCCAGGGCCAGGGTGGAGGGAGCAGGGGTCCTGCCTCTGGCCTTCACTTCCGGCTCAAATGTTACAGATGCCGTGTGCAGGAAAGGGTCACCCTGGTCCCCAATGGAGGTCAGCTGGGGCTTTCTTGGATTCCCAGTGTCTCGGGACCCATTTCTAACCAAAGGACAGGCTGTCCAGTGGGAACAGTGGGCCCTGGCTTTTCTGGGTTCTTTTTGCTTCCTCTGTTTTTTTTGTTTTTGTTTTTGTTTTTGTTTTTTGTGGTGCTGGGAGAGCAGCCCCCCACATCTGCCCTCTGCACTACATCCCAGCCCTAGAACCCCTACATCCCCACATCGTCCTTACCTTGCTGATCCAACAATTTGAGAAGTGGGTAGGAAGAGACTCAGGAGAAACCCAGGGTTGGGAGCATTTATTTTTCCTCTTTCCTTGTAGAGGAAGGACCTACCCCATCTTCCCCATCTCAGTTGGGGGCTTAGTCCTGTCTCAAGGACTGGCCCACCTGCCCACAGGTCAGGCACAAGGGCCCCGGATGGACCCAGAGGTGGACACACAGGGCTTCCCTGCTCTCCCTATCCACCGGCTGGGTTGGGCTGGGTGCCTGTCCTGGAGAGTGAGGCCACTGGGGCCCAGAGCCCAGAGAGTCAAAGCACACACAGCTGTCCAGAGCCACCCAGGTACTGTTCATCCAGGCTCTGAGGAGCAAGACTCCACCCACCCACCCAGCACCCCGGCCTCAGGGATAAGCAGGCACTGCAGTGGCCTGAGACCCCTGCGCCAGCCCAGTCCAATCTGGGCTTGCTCAGTCCTCGGCCTGTCACAGTGGCCCCAGGAGAGGACCGGGTCCAGACTCTGCTCCACCTTAACCCCAGGGGTGATGGCAGGCCTGACTGGCCCAGCACCATGTTAAATAGCTCCCTTGCGATCCCCTTAAACCACTCCCGAGCACCCACCCACCCTGCACCCCAAATATATTATTCTATTGGTGGATGCTTTCTGGAGAGGAGGGGCTCCCCTCCTGCTCCCTGCCCCCAGAACACCATCTCCTTAAAATCCCAGAAGCAGAAGAGGCTCCCCCAGCCCTGGGCTAAGCCAGGGGAGCCCTGGGGTGTAGGGTGGGAAAGCCAGGGTCACCCCTGCCACTCCTCCCCTCCGCAAGGCTCTCTCCTCCTTTCCTCCTGACAGCCTGGGTCGCAGACCCAGGATCAGAGTCCTGACCCATCTAGGAGGTCTCCCTGGCTTTGAAAGTCAAACCAGCTCCAGGGCAGGGACCCGACTCAGCCACCTCCCGCCTTGGCCCCTCGGTTCTCCAGGCTCTGTGAGCTGGGACATTCTGGCTCTTGACTCCACCCATCCGGTACCCCAGGGCTGCTCCTGGCATCCCCCACCCCAGCTCTCCAGCTCTTGTTCTGAGGAAACTCGCAGTGCCAGGGCTGGGAGCAGGACCTACCAGCCAGCACTACCCACCAGGCTCACACCCAGTACTGGCCGTTCCTGAGGGCAGGGTTGGATGTCCGGCAGAACTGCAGCAGCTCGGGGTCTGGCTGGCCTCCCGGTGGGGACCCCTGGCCGGGCACAGCAGTGAGCGCGATGGGCTGGCCCGGCTCCACCTTGCGGAAGGTCTCTGCGTCGCCAGCCAGGTCATGGCGGGGCTTGGCGGCCAGGACCTGGACGTCGTGCTTGCCTGTCTTGTTGCGCTTGCGGAGGTAGAAGAGCAGCGGCAGGATGAGCGCGAGGAGCAGCAGGACCAGGCACACGGGGATGATGACGCTGAACATGTTGGCCTCCAGGAAGCCCAGGAAGCCACCCCTGGCCACAGCGGGCACTGGGCTGGATGCCACTGGGCCTGGCTCCCCTGTGGGGGTGCCGCCATCTGGCTTCCCGGCTTCTGTCCGAGTGGCCTCAGGGACACTGAACAGTGCAATGCTGTAGGGTCGGCCTGCATCGTAAGGCTCAGTGGCAAAGTCCAGCGAGGCCACGGCCGGTGGGACACCACGTGCCCACAGCTCCAGAGTGAGGCTGTCCCCTGTGGGCCCAGGCACCCGACCTTCCGGCGTGCCCACCTCCAGCCCCAGCCTCCCAGCCTCCAGGTCCTGCTGCGTGAACTGGTCCACGGGCTGCCTGCTCCTGGGCTCTGTCCGTGCCCGGGGCACACGCACCACACGGCCGTGCCGGGGTCCCGCCAGGAGTCGAAAGTGGGGCATACTGCCCGTGTGGTTGGCCAGCTCACTGGCATCCAGCACAGTGGAGTCCAGGCGCAGGGTGGCACCCTGGGGCCACGGGCCACCTGCCCCCATGTGCAGCAGGGCCCGCACGGTGACGTTCACTGTGGCAGATGCGTTTGATCCCCTGGCCAGTGCCAGGACTCGGAAGTGGTCGTATGGCGAGGAGAAGTTGGTAAAAGTGAAGGCCACCTCCCCCCGGTCCACCTGCAGCTGGCTGAAGGCTGAGATGGGCTGCCCGGCCACCAGCAGCTGCCCATACTGGGGAGCCTGGGTGAGGCGGTAGGCCGTGTCTGGCTCCTCCCGGTCAGAGACCACCCAGAGCTGCTGCCGGCTCAGCGAGGCGTGCCCCAAAGCTTGAGGCACCTCCAGGGGGGCCTGCTGCTGCACCTCAATGGCAGACGGCAAGATGTCCACAGCCAGGGACACAGGCAAGGGGGGGCTGGCCCCATCAGAGACACTGAGCTGGAAGATGCCCGCCACACTGCTGCCATTGGCCACAAAGGCCAGCCGCCCCGCGTCCACGTCAGCCTGAGTGAATCGGGTCACGGGCCCGGGGCTGCGCCCGGCCAGGCTCAGGAAGCCATTGTGGGGAGCCCGTTGCACCTCGTACTGGATCTCCCCAGGCGCAGAGTCTGGGTCCATCACGCTTAGCTGGGCTCTGGAGACAGGGGCGCGGGAGCCCCGGGTGAGCTGCAGTGGCACTGAGGCCTGCGGCTGGGGTGGGCGCTCGTTCACGTCCCGCACGGTGATGGCGAAGGCTTCTGCGGTTTGGGGTCCCACCACGGAGGCCCCTGCTGGCCCCTGGAGGTGGGCACGGAAGCGGAAGCCATCCTGCTGGGTGCCCCCGCCGCCATGGGCGTACACCAGCTGCCCCGCGGCCAGCTGGGTCTGTAGGAAGTGCGGTCTCCCCGTGTGGAGGGGCTCCCCCGACACCAGCAGCTGGCCACGCACGGGGAACTGCGTCACCTGGAACAGCACGTCATGCTCAGGGCGCTGGGGTGCAGGGACGCTGGCCAGGAGGTTGGAGGCATCCAGGGCGGCCACGGTGATCTCGGCCCGCTGGCCCTCAGGGACCCAGAGACCTGGGGGCAGACACAGACTATGACGATCTAGCTGCACAGGGAGAAGCCACGAACTCCGGCCCCAGTGCAAGGTCGCGCCTGCCAGTGGGCCGTGCTCAGCATGCAGCTCCAGGTCCCCGGAGGACAAGGACCATGTCCAGCCTGACCTCGAAGCATCCACCCTGCTCTCCACAATTTCCCAGGTCTCGGGGATGCCAGGAGCTGCTGCCCTGGCCATCCCGCTCCTTTGGGGGCCCCTCCCTGTGCCCCCCGCAACCTTGCAGCTTCTCACGCCGTTCACCTTTGTTTCTCCAGAGGCGGCTGGGGTGCTGGGGACAGGCAGCCTCGAAGGACACAACCACAGCCAGTGTGGCGGCCACGCTGGGGGCAGGGGGCGAGGACAGCAGGAGCTCTATGGCATCGTGGGCTTCCCAGAAGGGCTCCGGGGACAGCTCGTGCTCATATAGCACATTCCCAGCAGACACCTGAAGGGCCAACCATAGTCGGGGATGACAGCAGCCCAGCCTGGTACCTGAGAGCCGGCACTGGTGCCTGGGTCTGTGTGTACCCCGCTTTCTGCCTCGCTAGCTTGGGGGTTCACATGAGGCCATTGCCCGGCAGAGCTGGGTGGCTGGCTCACTCCGGCTCTGCCAGCAGGCAGCCCTTCCTCCCGGGCACAGGACCCTCCCACCCGCCAACTGAGGACACCACACCAGCACCCTCCTTTCTTCCCCTGGGGTATCAGTTTCCCCAAATGGATTGTTCTCCTCATCATGCACTCTTTCTTCCACCGGAAAGACTCACTTTCCACAGCACCTGCACCTGTCCTCTGTTGCTTTTCCTGCAGCTCACTTCGATGTCTTCAGGCCTGTCCCGGCCCAGTGCATGAACGGGCCGTGCGTAAGACCCAGGGCTGGGGCTCCCGGGTTCCTCCTCGCACTCCCGCCTCCCAGACCTTCTCCCAGGCCCTGTGGTGTGGTCCCGGCTCTGTCCTGTCTCTGGCACCCCATGTGCCCTCAGGGCCTCACCCCCTCTGGATCTCTCACCCTGACCCTTCTCTCCTCAACTCCAGACTCAGATTCCCACCCTGTCCCTGGCGGTTCCATCCCTGTGGAGTCTGCTGGTGTCACAAACCCCACTGGCCCCACAGAACCCCTGCTCTGCCCGGTTCCCGGTCTCCCCTGCTCTGTGGCTAGGGAAAAACCCTGGCTCCCCGCTGCCTCCCCAAGCACTGCCTCTTCCTGGATTATGGCAACAGCTTCCCAACCGTGTCTCAGCCTCGCCCTGAACATGGAGCCAGAGGACGCCCCCACTCTGATTTTCTGGGGACAGGATCTCACTGTGCAGTTCAGGCTGGCTTTGAAAGCGCGGCAATCCTCCTGCCTCAGTCTCCCGAGTGCTGGGATTACAGGCCTGTATCACTGTGCCTGGCTCCTCCGAGGAGCCTTTTACAATGCAGTGTGAGCTCACTCTTTTTCCTGCTGAGGTGAGGTCTCCCTACATTACTCAGGCTGGCTTTGAACTTGCGGCAATCCTCCTGCCTCAGCCTCCTGAGTAACTGGGGCTACAAGCACATGCCACCGAGTCACTTGTTAGGTGATGCTTCTGCTCCCGTTTGAAGCCCTGTCACCACCGTTATTCTACAACCTCAACCCTCCTTCCCACGGCGACCCCACACCAGCCACACATGTGCTGTAGGGCCACGGTGGGGGGGGCAGTCGCATCCCTGCCTGCGCTCTCCTGGGGTCAGGCGGGTGGTGGCAGTAGATGCTGGTAGGGACCGAGTTCCACACACCTCAGAGCCACCGCGCAGCCATCTGCACCTCGTGCCTGTCCATGGAGACCCTGCCGCCACCCAACTGGGAAACTGGTGCCTGGTGCCAACACGGCGGGGACTGCTGCTTTAGGGCACTTGCCCGCCAGCACCAAGGCGCACCTTCCCTTCCATGAGGAAGTCTGTTCCTCCCCTTCTTGTCAGCGTGTCTCCTTGGCTCATCTTTTGTTTTCCCCTCGCAGGAGCCACAGGGAACAATTCCCTTCTCTCAGAAAAACAGGACTTGCGCAACAGGGAGCTGGGAAGCGGCCGGGGCGAGCAGTCTCCAGGCCCGTGCTGGGCAGGAGCATGAGTTGCACCAGAGCGGAGCCTTGTGAGGGCAGCAGACTCCTCCGCAGGACACGGGCCTCATGAGAAATGGGACCGAGTTTCTGTCAAGTCTCCCGAGGGCTCTAAGGTGACAATTAAAAATGTGAAATGCAGTGTGGGGAAAATAAAACACATCTGTGGGCCGGATGTGGCCTGCAAGGAAGCAGTGGCGACCTTGGGTCCAGGTTGATAGGCAGCGGAGGGCCAGGGGACCCTGGTGGTGGCCACGGAGTCCGGAGAGCTCTGGAGGGGAGGGAACAGGCACAGGCCTGGCAGGGAGAGGCAGCGTCCTCAGGGGACGGAATCTCGGCATAGCAGGCAAGAGGCTCCATCTTGGTTTGCTCTGAATAAAGCCACTGACCTCCGTGAGCCTTAGTTTCATTATCTGCACAGTGGGGACACCTGATCCTCCTGCCCAGCTCCGAGGTCTGAGGCGGAGGCGGGTGTCTGCCACGTAGCCTCTCCCCAGGCTCCCCCGTGGCACTGCCAGCCAGGCCCCCTGGTGGCCGTTCAGTCTGGTCTTCCCATTATTGCTGGGGTGCAGGGAAGCGCTGGTTCAGGTGGGGACCAGAGGCTGGAGAGGGGCGCTCACGGCCTGGGCCTGTCCTCTTCCCTTCCTGGCATCCAATGACAAGGCTGCAGCGACTCAGGGGACACAGCGGCCGCAGCCGTAGCCAGCCGAATACTTCACTACGGCTGCAGGCGGCAAGAGGACGAGCGGGAGCTGGGGCTCCAGGAGGAGTGCGCTGGGCCCAGTGCACTGATGGGACAGACCGTGGCAAAGCTGCCTCTTTCCTGTCTGAGCCACAAGCTGGCTGGGGGGCTTCGTGGGAGCGGGCTGGGCTCGGGAGGTCTCTGGGGGCTGGGGAAGCGCTGCCGTTTCTGAAGGCCAGGTGGGGCCCTTGGAGTGCTTGGAGCCATGCAGCAGCTCCCCAGAGGCAGCGTCAGCTCCAGGCCCCCGAGGCTCTCCCTTCCCAGGCTTGTCAGGTGCAGGCCAGAGCTGGGGAAGAGCTACCTCCCTGCTTGTCCTGGGGGAGCTGTGCCTGCAGCTGTCTCAATGATGGACGGATGGCTGCTCTCCCACTCAGCCGCCTCTGCTGCTCCTGGTGGGCACTGACCCAAGCTCCACGCTCACCCCTCTTCCTCTCAAGGTCCCTCCCTGAAGAAAGTACTGCCCTCTACTTGCTACCGGGGCGCACTGGCTCCCCCATGGGTACCTTTCTACCTCCAGGACCCAGCTGTGGTTTCCTTCTGGACACCGAACCCCAGGACTGATCCTAGCTCTGGCCCACGGCCCGACTCCTGTCCCCTGCCCCATATCTGACTGCTGGGCCCCCACCTGCCGGGTGCCTGGCCCTCCCGGAGGACGGCACACCGGCAGAGCCCACCGCAGGCCCAGCAGGGTGAACTGCAGCCCTCCGGGGCTGGTGGTGGCCACATGCTGCTGCAGGGCAGGCCCTTACCTCAGCCTGAGTGAAGTTGACCAGCGCCTCGGTGGTGCTGCCCTGCTGGGCGTGGAGCAGCCGGCCGAGCAGGGGACCCCGCAGCACTTGGTAGAGCAGGTGGTGGGGGTCGGTGCCTGCGCTGGAGCTGGCGCTCAGGCTGCGGCTGCCTAGCGGCTGGACGGACTCTGTCAGGAAGAGGCACATGGACCGTGAGCTGCGACTACGGCCCGCAGCCCCCGAGAGACAGCATGACCCCCACAGGTGCCCGCCGCTCTGCCCTGGTGCCCAGGCCCACCTGGGCAGACGGTCAGCGTGCGGGTACCCTCCAGCGACAGCTGCACCTGCTTCTGGGCCATCACGCGGAAGAAGTGGCCTGAGGACACGTGCTCGCCATCGGAGAGGTCGAAGCGGAAGCCTCCATCCAGGGCTCCTGAGAACAGCGAGGAGTGGGTCCCGCTGCCTGGGAAGGAGCCCCCCTTCAAACCCCTTCAGCCTCAGCACCCACCTCTGTGTGAGAACAGCACCAGTCCGCCATCCAGCTGGGCCTGGGTGAAGTGGTGGACCTCCGTGCCTGGCGCTGCCCGCAGTACCACCTGTCCATTGCTGGGCTGCTCGATGGTGTAGACCAGGTCCTTGGGCCCCGAGTCACCGTCTGTGCCCCGCAGGGCCTCGGCAGGGATAGGCACGGTGGCCCCTTCCCACAGCTGGGGACAGAGCCTGTGAGGGGTCCACCCCCCATTCCCTCCCAGGTCGGCTACCTGCACAAAAAGCCTCCGATCCCACTCACCTTCCCTGTCACCCCAGGGCCTCAGGTTTCCTTCTTTCCACCTGCCCTAACCCTCCCTGTCCCCCAGGCCAGCTTGTGTTCCCTCAGCTGGGAAGGTCCCCCACTCATTTTGGTTTTGTTTTGGGGGGGTTGTTGGGGATTGAACTCAGTTGTTTTGTTTTTGTTGAGACGGGCCTCACTATGTAGCTCAGGCTGGCCTCAAACTTGGGGTGATCCTGCCTCAGCCTCCTGAGTGCTGGGATTACAGGCGTGTACCACCAGGCCTGGCTGGGAAAGCCCTGCTCTCACTCCCATCAAGTTCTTAGCCCTGAGACCCCCAGCGCTGGCTGGCAGTGTTGCTCAGCCCCGCTCTGTCTCACAGGCAGGGAGGGTCTCCTTGGGACCACGAAGGGGGTGATGGCTGTGGCTGGCCCAGGACTCTGAGAGACCAGCTCTCCTTGCAGCGAGGGCTAGGGAGGTGGAGTCCCGGCCAGCAGAGGCTGATGGCTGCCCCCGTCCCGTGTGCAGTAAAGGGACCCGCAGGCCTCCCACCCGAAGCGGCAGCAGGCGGTCCCTGAGTCGTGCTCTGAGGTCTGCTGGCGCAGACCCTTCGGGGCCTTCACCCAGGACACAGGTCCGGGACCCTCGGGCTTTGGTTCCGGGCAGGGAGCAAACACGGGTGGATGGCGCCATCTGGTGGCCACATGTCCACACAGCAGCCTAGCTGTGGTCCGAGGCCGGTTTAGCCTGAATCTCACCCTCCGCCCTCGGCTGGAACTTCTCACACTACCGCGCACATGGGCTCGGTCAAGTTGCAGCCCTCTTCCGTTCCGCCAATGTCTATTTCTGCGACCATGGGGTTCTATCCCGTCCGGAGCCCACCTTCCACCTCTGGAGAATGGGGCGCCCCCGTGCCACAGTGCGATAAGGGGCAGAAGCTGGGGATGGAGGTCAGGACTTCGCTGGTCCCCCTGGAAGCCCACCCTCAGAGATTGTCAGAGATTTTGCCAGGCGTGTTGTTCTGAGCCACAGGAAAAGCTACTTGCTACAGGTGAGTCCAGGGAACGGCAGGGCCAGGCGTGGCCATTCACAAGGCTGCCCACTGCACTCGTAAGTATCCAATAACAAAACCTTGCACCTCTCCTTCCAATGACCTAGCGAGGCATGTGACAGCAGTCCCATTTTGCAGAGGAGGCAGCTGAGGCCCAAAGAAGACTGGGAAGGAAAGATCCTAGCCTCTTCCTAGGAGCAGAGATGGGTGCAATCCCTGGGGTGCTCTCACCTGCAGGCCTGTGTTTGTAGTGAGGACAGGGGGTTGGTCGTTAACGGGCAGGATGGTGACCGTGAAGGTCACTGGCTGGCTCTGGCGGTCCATCTCCGAGGCGTTGGCGACCAGGACGAAGCTATCGGTCAGCGTCTCGCTCCCGTCATGCACGTAGCGGATCCGCTGCTCTACCACCTGTGGGCAGCGGGCGTGTTCACCCAGCACCCATGCGCCCTGCTCTGGCTACAGAAGGAGCCTGACTCCTTCTGAGCTTCAGCTTCCGTAGGTGGAAAGGAGACGACAGTCCACCCCCCAGAAGGGCAGAGAGGAAGCCATGTGCAGGCGCAGAGTGGGCGCTCCCCACATGTGGCCCCAGCCCTGGCCCCAGGATTACAGGCGGGTACCACCGCGCCTGGCTGGGAAGGTACGCAGCGCCCCATACCTCTCTCCAGGAGAAGGTGTCAAGGGTCCTGTCTGTGGGCTGCTCCTCCCTCTGCAGGACTCCGTGCCGGGGTGGCTCCAGAGCCCGCAGGTCCAGGCCGGGCAGCGTGGGGAAGTAGGGCCCGGTGACTCGGAGCAGCGGTGGGGCCAGGGTGCGGGTGCCGCCCTCCGGGATGCTGAAATTCTGCCCCTCCAGGGGGATGGCGGCGGGCAGCACCTCCAGCTCCATGTGGATGCCCTCCAGGGGGTCACCCAGGCCCGAGGCCACGTCCAGGGTGAAGCTGTCACTCCAGGCCCCGGGGCGGGAGTGCAGGTAGAGGACTTTGCCCGCAGCCACTGCCTCCTGGGAGAAGCTCTTCACAGGTGCCAGGCTGTGCGGCCCGGCTGTGTGGGACATCATCACCAGGTAGCCGGCGCTTGGGGGGCTCCTCACCGAGAACATGATGTCCGCGGGGGGCACCCCCTCCTGGTCTGCCTGTCAACAGGTAACGCGGAGGAGCCTGACATGGCCCCCAGTAGCAGGACAGGCTCAACCTCCACGCGCCTCCTTCCCCCGGCACTGCTGCTCACACACACAGATTTCCTCATCATGTACATACACACGCGCGCACACACACACACGCACACGCACACATACACACACACAAGAGGCAACTCCCCCCTCCTTTGCCAAGAGCCTTTGAGCCCTGATGGGGCCATTCTGGCCGCTCACCACCAGAGGGCGCCATCCCCCCAGTGGCCCAGGCGCCTTACTCCCCACGCTCCCTCCCCCGACGGATGACGGAGCCACAGGAAAAGGCTACCAGCCGCCACTAGGTGCATGTTTCAGACTCTGCGCCTCTGCTGGCAAACGCGCCTGCTGCGACGCCACCCTGTTCTCTGTCATTGACACCTGCTCAATGCTGCCCTCTGGGGCGAGGCGTGTGGTCAGTCACAGTCTGCTCAGAAGCCCGACACTGGGGACCAGAAGGGGCTCAAAACTGGCCATGTGATCGCAGGGCACGATAGTGCCTGCCTGTGATCGCTCGCAGCGCTCAGGAGGCTGAGGCAGGAGGATTGTTGTGGGTTCAAGGCCAGCCTGGACTACATTTCCAGACTCTGACTCAAAAAAACAAACAAAAAACAAACAAACAAAAACCCGGCAGTGTAGGAGAGTAAGGCCGGGAATGGGCAGAGGACTGGCCCAAGGTCACACAGCCAGTCAGGGAGCCTGTGGATGGCTGGGTTGCTCTGTGGGGCTCCTGGGCGGTTAAAGCCCCTTACAGCCCGCGGCAGTGTGGCACGGAGGTCTGGGAAAGAGCCGGGGACCGGGGATCCACACGGCTCCCGCGGCACACATACACATGTGTGTCTGACATCCAGAGACAGGGCTGTGTGCGGCAAGTCCCTGGACACTCAGGGACCGCAGCACATGCAGGTGCACGCCCGGCTCACCGCATCGCACCCAGACACCTGAGCGCACTTGGCGAGAGGCGGCACCGGCGCCCCTCCACTCCTCACCTCCAGTTGGTCCCGCCTGATCTCGGCCGTCTCCCCCTGGAAGACGTAGATCTTCTCGTGGCGGACCAGCTGCAGCGGGGCCGGTGGCCCGTCGAGGGCGACGGTCACTTGGAGGGTGGCCTCTGTGTGCACTGGCCCTGCTTCCACAGAGAGGCCCAGCACGTCTCGGGGGCTGAGGCTGCCGTTGTGGCTGTAGAGGATGGTGCCGTCCAGCAGGTCCTGCCTGGAGAAGGTGGTGGCCGGCCGCCCGGAGCGGAGCAGCTGCCCCCAACGAGGGCCGCCTGTGACGTGGTAGCGGACCTCATCCCCGCTGCGGATGTCCAGGTTGGTGTCCAGGGGGAGCATGGCAGCGTCGATGGCGCCCTGGCCTCCCTGAGGGACCACGAGCCTGGAGCCGTTGGCCACGCGGAGGAAGGGCTCCGAGGCCTGCACCTCAAGCACGGCAGTGGCCTGGTGCTGCCCGTCAGACACCTGCAGCTGCAGCCAGCCGTGGTCGGCCCCCGAGTGCACGAACAGGACCTGCCGCCTCCTGAGGTCCTCCTGGGTGAAGCGGTAGATGGGCCGCGTGGGCTCGTCCGCGGCCACGATGCTGCCAAACAGGAGGTCCTTGCGGGTGAGCACCAGCTGGGCGTCGGAGAAGCCAGCGTCCGCGTCACTGAAGGCCACGTCTTCCGTGGTCAGCAGACGCTGCCCGCCTCGGGCCACGTGGAACACGCGGCTGACGGTCTGCACGGGGGCGTGGTCGTTCACCGGCTGGATGGCCACGCGGAAGACGCCGCGGACCTCCTCCCAGGCCATGTCGCCACTGCCCTCACCCTGGCGGGTGGCCACAAACGGAATGTCGTCTTCGGTGGTCTCGGAGTTGTCGTGCCGGTAGAGCAGCCGGCCGAGCAGCAGGTCTTCGTTGGTGAAGGACATCACTGCGGCGGTCTCGTCCTGCAGCCCCCGCCATGCCAGCCGCCCGTGGCGGGGCCGCTCCATGACCTCGTAGAGGTAGCGTGTGCTGCTGCGGCTCTTGACAAAGAGGTGGTCGGCAGAGAGGACGGCCTCGCCACCTTCGGGCACCAGGAGGAGGACGTTGGTGAGCACGGGAGCATCTGGGTCACCGCCGATGTGGATAGGGAAGGTGTAGAGTGGCGAGAAGTGTGGCGGTGTGGTGACACGGAAGCGGAAGGTGTCCTCGACGGCCGCGGAGGCGCGGGCCGCAGCTGCGTAGGTCACGCGCCCGGCCTGCAGGTCGTCCTGGCTGAAGCCCTGGCCGGCAGACAGCCTCACACCCTGCAGCTGCAGGTTCCCTTTCCTGGGGGCCTGGACCACCTCGTAGTGGAAGCTGCCAGGGCTCAGGCTGGCTGCCCCCTCCACGGCAGCCTCCAGGTGGGCTGTGGTGAGGGTCTCCGGCTGCGTGGTCTGCGTGTGCAGCGGCTCCAGCTGCAGCATCCACACGGTGGCCCTCCGGATGGTCACCGGGAAGGAGAGGTTGCTAAGGGTCTCCTGGCCCACCTGCACCTCCAGCGCCAGGTTCTCCACAGTGTCCTGGGCACGGTGCTGTGGGTCAGTGCTCAGGTACCGCACACGGCCCTGCTCCACGTCCCGCTGGTGGAAAGCCTGCGTGGCCCACCACTCAGCGCCCTCTGCCCCGCCTGCCCCCTGCTTCTGCAGCTCCCCGAACTGCAGGGCGCCCACGACGCGGAACAGCACGCTCACATCCTGCCCCACGGCGTTGGTCTCCACCGACAGGTTAGCGGGCAAGAGGGGTGCGGCGGAGCCCTGTGCCAGGCGCAGCCCCGTGCTGTGGCGGACCCGGATGGCCGGCCGCACGGCCACCACCTTCAGGGTGGCCGGGGCGCTGGCCTGCAGTCCGTCGCTCACCCGGAACGTCAGGGCCTGCGCGGGGCCGCCGCGGTGGACATAGACGATGTCGCCTGCCTCCAGCTCACGGCAGGAGAACTCGGGCGCTGGCTCCCCTGGGCGGTCCCGGTACTCCACGGTGAGCCCGGCCAAGTCTCCCAGGAGCTGGAAGGTGAGGTTTTCACAGGCAGAGTCCGGGTCATAGGCCTGGAAAACCTCAGGCCCCAGCGGCTTCTGTGTGTGCTCCAGGATCACCATGAGGCTGCCATGTGGGAAGACGACAAGGGGTGGGTCGTTGTTGGGGGTGACCTGCACGGGCAGCAGGTAGGTCTGGCCTCGCCGCAGGCAGGAGGGCATGGGCACCTGTGCCGTCACCTTCACCTCTAGCACCAGCTGGTCGAAGGGGTCCTCGGCACCGTCGTGGACAAAGCGGACCTTGCGGTTGACCACGTCCAGCAGGGTGAACATCTGCTGTGCACGGGCACCCGGGATGTCCAGTTCCAGCTTGCCGTGCCGAGCGCTCCGGCTCACGCCGAACAGAACCTGAGACTTGCGCAGCTCGGCTTCCTGCAGGTCCAGTGTGGGCCGCACGTGCTGCCACTCCAGCCAGGCCGTGCCGCCCTCGGCCACCACCAGTGGGCTGATGGTCAGCAGCTGAGTGAGGTTGGTGAAGACCGGGGGCAGCCCAGGCTCGGGGACGCACGGCTCAGGCAGCTCCACGGCCGGCCACGCCTCGGGCGTCTGGGTGGACAGCACCTCGTAGGAGCCATAGGTATCATCTTCATACTCGTCTTCCTCCAGCCTGCAGCCGGCTGCAAGCCCTCGGGTCAGCACAGCGTGGCGGAGCCCCTGCCGCTGGCCGTTGACGCTCAGGTCCTCTATGCAGCCCAGCAGAGAGGAGTTGGCGGTGCCTGGGGCCAGGCCCAGGCGGTGTTCCTGGAGGTAGTGGGCGGCCTCTGCATCCAGCCCCCCAAGCAGGAGGCTGCCGCGAGGCTCCAGGTAGCTAAGAACCCCGCGATTGGAGGTACGTGTGGGGTACTGGTCCACGGAGATCTCCAGGCGGTGGGCATCCATGTGGACGCTGACCTCGTGGGGCTGCCCGTCGGCCACAGGGACACTGTTGTGGAGCAGGACGGTGCCCTGGCCCTTCTCAACCACAGCTCGCAGGTGGCCCTCGAATATGTCCACATAGATGAAGTCCCCGCGCTGGCCCCCTGCCTGGAAGGCCAGTGGCGCCTGCCGGCTCCGTGTGGTGAGCATGAACTCCAGGGTGCCTTCGTCCTGGGTGCTCCAGGCGGGGAAGGCTGCCAGTGAGTGGGGCCCAGCGAAGCCCAGGGCCACATCGTCCCCTGCTGAGAGCTCCTCAGCACAGCCCTCGGGCACATCGGTGGTCAGTGGGCGGAGGAGGCTGCGGCCATTGAGAGTGGCGGCAAGGAGACAGCCCCGCAGGGGTCGGCTGGCCCCCCTCAGGTAGGGCAGACTCAGGCTCCCAGAGCCCCCAACGAAGAGCCCGTAGGGGACATCGAGGGGGCCTCCTGGAACCAGGGCGGAGGCGTTGAGAAGCCCATCGACCGACAGCTCTGCCCGGCCGTCGGAGACAGCCAGCACCACGGTGTGGGGGACAGAGTCGCTCAGTCCTGGCTCTGCCGGGGTCTGCAGCCTCAGCTCCTCCGGACCCAGGACGAATCTGACCTGAGGAGATAGCAGGTGTGGGCTGACGCGGGCACAGTGGGTCCCCGGCAAAGGGCCTGTCTGCCTCTTCTCGTCAGCTCACAAACTCTCACCAGCGTGAATTCGGCCAGCCCTGATGGCTCAGGGACCCTGACGTGAGCCAGGTATGGTGTCTGCCTGCAAGGGACCAGCGTGGAGCAGGGTCCCTTCTTGGTTCCACGGGGATGGTTGGAAAGCACAACAGATGTTTAAAGTAAAAAATGTATTACAGGAAGAGACACATTGCCAGGAATCTCCCTCTAGATCTTCCCCCTCACTTCGTGGCTTTTTTTGTTTGTTTGTTTTGTTGTTTTGGGTGCCGGAGATCGAACTCAGGGTCTTGTGCTTGCTAGGCAGGAGCACTAACCACTGAGCTAAATCCTCAGCCCTCTCCCCCTCACTTCGAACATACTCATCAAATCGTCCTGGCCACTTTCTGAAGCAGCTCTGGAGCCCTCTTTCCTGAGTGTCTTTAGTCACGCTGTTGCAGTGGCTTTGATATCCTGAATCCATTCAAAACATCTCCCTTCTATGGTCATTTTAACTTTGGAGAAGAGCCAAAAGTCAGTCGGTGTCAGATATGATGAATAAAGTGGATGAGGACACAGCATCGTGTTTTTAGGAGCCTCCCTTTTCCTTGGATGTTACTTAGCACTGAATTTTTGATCACACCTTATAAAGACACTCAGGAAAAAGGACTCCAGAGTTGCTACAGAAAGTGGCAAGGAGTATGGGATGAGTCTGTCTGAAGCAGGTTGGGGATTGTGAGGGGGATTCATGGCAACGTGTCTCACTGTAATAAATTTAGACATTTACTGGGTATTTTGATCACACCTCATATATGCTGGGGGTGTGGATCAGTGGTAAGCACTTGCCTAGCATGGGTGAGGCTCTGGGTTCAACCCCGGCACAGAAAAAAAAATCAGCTTGTACATTAGACCACCCCAGAATCAAGGAAATTCTTCCCTGGAACTCCGCTGGGTTCCCGAGGAGGCCAGAGTACTGTGTGGTCGCGGAAGGCCGGGGCTTACTGCTCAGCGACGGGGTGGTCGGATGCTCTGGCTTTAGTGTTTGTAAAGACAAGCGCACACCTCTCAGACTGTGGGAGGGTGGTGGCGGAGCGAGGGAGCTGGGCGCCCGGGGGCGAGCGCCTGGCTCTGTAGACTGGGCGTCATGACGCGGGCAGGGCAGAGCCGGACTGCCTCAGTGCCAGGCTACACCAGGCCTGGACCGAACAGTGACACCTTGTGGCAGTGGGAGGTAGCCATAGCAGTGCACATACCGGGGCCACCGTCGTGTTCCACTGATATGCAAGCAGGTGGCTCCCCCAAAGGGACAGAATGCTAGGGGAACGCCCAGGAGCCCAGGAGAGGGGACCTAGGCCAGTGGGCACTGGGGGACCCCGCGGGGGGAGGGGATGTTCACACAGAGACACCGAGGGTGGATGGGGGTGCAAAGGTCTGTAGCGGGGGTCTGCAGACAGCTGGGGACAGGGAGCTGCTCAGGCCCTTGGAGCACAGACTGCTGGCCAGATTGGGGTAACAAATGAGGCTAGTCTGTCACACTCCCTGGGACACTGCTGTTCCCCCACGGTGGAGAACGCGAGACCCCAAGATGGCAGGGACCACACAGGGCCGTGCAGCCAGGTGGGTTCGCTAGAAGCCAGAGCGGGACCCCCGTCCCCATCCCCGGACAGCACTGACCTGCAGGCGGCCTGCATGGAGCTGCAGCAGCAGGTGGTCGTCCTGCCCCGCTGCCAGGAGGAGCAGGGCCTCGGGCTGGGCTGTGCAGAACCGCAGCTGCAGGTCGATGTCGGCCAGGGCCGTGGCCATGGGCACCTCCAGGTGGCTCTCACCGAAGAAGGAGGCTGGGGACAGAGGGCTGTGGTCAAGGCGCGGATGTGGGCTGTGGGGAGGGCTCAGGCTTATGATCCGCAGGGTCCTCCCGGGTGGCACTGCCTGCCGCCACCCGGTCACAGCTTGAGGCCCTGGAGGGCATGGTGGCAGCTCCGTGCAGCCCAGACCTGGCTGTGAAGTTACGGGAGCCCAACGTTTCCATCAGCTCAGGCTTCCTGTCTGGAGGTTTCGGGGGGCACAGACCCCTGCCACTTCGCTCCCTGGGCTGCAGAGGAGCCGCCGTCTTGGATCGGGCCCCTAACTGGCCCAAGAGGAGCCCATCCCTGACCTGGTCACTGGTTGGGTGATCACAGCCCCCGGGAGTGGACGCACAGGTCAGCCACCCCCAGGCACGCTGGTGCCCACGCGCACTCTCCCTGGCTGCCCTTCCCTGTGGGCTCCCAGGTCCCCTGCCACAGTCAGCCGGGACCGTGGAGGTGCCCAGCGGTGGTGCTCAGACAGGCAGCGCCCATCCCTCTCCTCTCTTAGGCAGCGGCAGCTCTGAGTCTGCCGAGGAGCAGGGCTCGGAGGCCAGATGGAGACCATGTGCAGCGTCAGGCCCGAGACGCCCGAACTTCCTCCATTCCCCTCATTGTTTCCTGCTGCGGCGGTTACCAGTCCCTGGGGAGCAGGCAAATCCGGCCCCTTTTCCACCACAGCCAAGGAACAAGGGATGAGAACCCTGAGTTCCGCCTTCCAGCCAAGCTCAGGCTGCGAGGGACACCACAGGGCTTCCCCAGGTGGCTGGCTAGGGCTGGGCCGCCGGGGGCAGGTGGACCCTGGAGAAGGCTCCTTGGTACCAGTTCCTCCTCGTAGTTGCTTCAGACAACTTCCTGAAATCAGTCCCCTTTGATCTCCGAACTGACCCGCTGCCTCGATTCCCAGGTCTGTCCTTTCACAGCCACTGGAAACAGGTACAAGCCCAACTCTGTCTGGAGGTGGCTGGAGCTGGGGCAGACAAAAGGGAACTCATCCCGCGTGCTTCCTGCAACCCCGCGAGCTGCGGGGTGGGCTGCTGGCCTTGGTAGGGACTGTCTGGCACTGGCTGTGGGAACACTGGCCCCAGCCAGCCAGCGCCAGCTGACATCCGCCTGAGGAAGTAGCATGTGCCTTCTGTGCCCTGGGGGGCGACACCCAAGACAGACTGAGGGTTCTGCCCACTTCGCAGGCAGGCCTGGAGCCCCCACGGCATCTCCTCCTGCCACGTGAGGGTGAACCCAGCACCTCGTCTGGAAGCTAAAGTCATCAGATAAGAGCGGGAAACACCGGGGATCCTCCTGCCTCAGGAGCAGACACAGCCTGCCCACAGAGGGGTGCACCAGGCGGGCCGAGCGCCTCACAGAAGCTGCGGAAGCTGAGCGTCACGTTTCCAGGGATTTGGGAGCGGGGCGTCGCTGCCCACAGTGGCGATGTTGACACCCTGCAGCAGGGTGGACACGGTACATCGGGGCTCTCCCCACGCCCAGGCGGCCTGTCACTAACCACTGAGCAGCCTGCCCCTGCGAGGAAGGCGCCTGCCTCTCCCTCCCCACAACCCTGACACCCAAGGTGGACGTCCTCTCTCTGGAGCAGGGCCGGAGCCAGGTGCTGGGCCAGGCAGGACTCAGAGCCACTGGCTACTCTAACCACTGACCCGCCCGTCCCACCCCAAGAGAGCGAGCAGAGGACTGTTTGGCCCACGTGGGGAGGGAGGAAGGAAGCGGGGCCTTTCCAGAGAGCTGGGGTCTGAATGGGCTCATTGAGGGGCTGCGCTCTGCTCCTTCCTGTGGGGCGGGAGGGCTGGGCTCACACTGGCGCCCTTGTGCTGCTGCAGCAGGCCAGGCAGCCCGGTTCCCGGGCAGGTCCCCGCGCCCAGCCAGCCGGGGTTTTGGAAACTCTGACAGGGCCACTCCCTGCCTGTGTTCTCCTTCGGTCCCTTTTACCACCCCAGGGTGGCCCCGAGTCCCAAGAGCCCAGAATGCTCTGGAGGCGGGCAGTGGGAGGGCCTTGACTGAAGAGGGGCTGCAGTCTAAAGGAGGAGCCAGGAGTTGATCTTGGAGGACTTCCTGGAGGAGGTGAGGGTGGCACAGAGGAAGAGGAATGTACACTCTCTGAAGCGGCAAGTGAGAGGGCAGCAGGGATACCTAGGTCCACCCATCACCCCTTAGTGACTCTGAATGTCTTGAAGGCAGAGAAGTAGAGGGAAAAGCAGCCTGGGCCAAATCAGCCCAGGGGGACATGGGAAGGGCAGGGTAGATGAGGCCTGCTGCTAACTCTCCAGAATCAGCAAAACCTGCAATTCATCAGGACCCTAGTTTAGCCCCGTAATAGCTGGGCAACTTCCTTTGGGGCTAGGAGAGGGGGCACAACCTGGGTCTCAGTGGTACCGTTCTGTGAAATGGGCCCTTTCTCAGTGCCTTTTCCTCCTGTGGGATTCACCCTGCATCCCTACAAGGCCAAAGGTGTGCTCTCTTGTGGGTGTGCAGAGGGCTGCGGGTGTGGGGTGCAGCGGGTGGGATGCTGCCAAGCCTTTGGCCTGGGTGGAGCAGGACGCCTCAGGGCTGGAGACAAGGGGTTAGGGGAACAAGTCCCATGTCTGGAGCAGATATGGGGTGTGTCCAGGCTGTGTACGTGTGTGTGTGTGTGTGTGTGTGTGTGTGTGTGTGTGTGTGTCTGCCGGGTGTGTTTCAGGGCTGCATAAAACTGTGTTTGCACACTTGAGTGTGGGCTGGGCATTGCTGAGACAGAGCTGCGATTGTGCCCCGGCCCGTCCTTCAGGCCGCTGCCTGCTGGGTCAGCTCTGTGAAAGGGGCCGTGTGTTCCCGGAGGCGCCCGCTCCAGGTCTGCGGAGGTAGAGGGGCCCTGAGGTTCCTGCCCTTCCTCCGGCAACAGGGCGCCGCTGTCTGGGCGCACGGCAGGGTGGCTCCAGCCTCCTTCCTGAGACCCTCCCTGCCTGGCCTGGTCGCCACGAGCCACCTCAGCAAGGCGTCAGCAGGGAGGGTGGGGCCCGGTCCCCAGGACTCTTTGGTGTGTGGGGTGGGGACCTGGTCCTAGGGTCCAAGCACCCCAAGCACAAGGCCGGCTCCTTACAATGCCTGCCCGTGCCCGCGGCAGGCTGTTGGGATGAAGGGTCCCACGTGGGCCCGGCCTCTGCCCTGGCTTCCGCCCCTGCCACTGTGGACAAGTTTTCCGGGGGGGCTGCCCCAGACCCCAACCTGCCAGAGTCCTCAGGACCCCGGGACGGGCCAGCTGTCTTTCCCGGCTCTGTCCTGTCTCTTCTGTTCCTGCCTCTGCCTCTCCTTCCCCCGGCCCCCGCCCTCTCCTGTCACCCGGCCACCCCAACCCAGGGCAGTCTGGAGACCAGGCTCTCTCCCTCGCCGCCCTGCCTGAGCCTGCGTGCTCCCAACATCAGAGTGCTCTGCAGCAGGCCGGGGAGCAGCACCGGGAGGAGGGCTGCAAAGCCTGGCCGCCACCTGCCCGCCCCAGTACCCTGCTCCCCAGCGACGGGTCCCGGGTCCCCGATCCTGCCACCTCCCCAGGCGCCGGGGCAGCTGGTGTGCGTCATGGCTGCATTCCCGGGTGTCTTGGCTGCCTGGCTTTATAAGGGAGAAAGTGGGAGCCAGAGCTGTGGCAGAGCAGCTGCGGGGCGCCCAGGGCCCCGGAGACGATGGTGGGGACACAGGGGACCGTGCTGGTCATTCATTCATTCACTCATAACTGCTACCCTGCAGTGCTGGGGATGTAAAGGGGAAAGAAGCCAGAGAAAGAGTAAAGCTCAGGAGAAGCAGAGATTCCCTTCCCCAGACCCAACTTGGGGTGCAGAAGAGGTGAGGGGAGAGCAGAGGGGGTTGAGGAGGCGGGAGTGGACTGCGCCCGGTCAGCAGGGGCTCTGGGGAGCCAGATTCTCCTTGTGGACCCTGGTTCGGTACCTTGTGCCAGATCCTGCCTCAGGGTCCAGCAGCAGGGCGTGGCCTGCAGTCTCAGAGGCCTGAGGGATGAAGGGCTCTCTGCCTGCCTGCGGGGGTGTGTGTGTGTGTGGTGGGGGGACCTGGGGCTGAATGGCGGCCCTGTGTGAGGCCTGAGTGCCCCACCAAGCCGGCACTTTAGGGGAGGTGGGTGGGGTGAACGGGCCTCCGAGGGAGCGCTGTGCACCACTTCTGCATCCCAGCTGGGACAGCCAGGAGAAGCAGCCCGAGGAGCCCCCAGACGCCTCGTGCCATCAGAGCGGCATCAAGTGGACAGTGTGTAGAGGCACTGAGGGGCGCAGTCTGGCCTCTGGGTACCGAGCTTTCTGCTGTGTCTGTCCTGGGGCACCCAGCAAAGGTGCCAGCCCCTTGTCTATCCCTCCCCAGACCTCTGAGGCTCAGCCACCCCAAACCAAGCCATCACCTTCCCCTCAACTCTGTCACTCTGGTGGCACCAAGGAGAAGGCTACGGGGACAGACCTCAGGTCAGACCACAGGGACAATGCAGCCTGCCCCAGGGTGCCACTGGTCACCAAAGCCAAAGCCAGCTAGCTCCTTGCCCTCCAGAGTGGCTGCCTGGGAGCTGCCCTCACACCTGCAGCTCCAGTGCTCACTGCTTTCTACCATCCTGCATCCCTGGTTCCAGATGGGGCTCCTAAGGCAGGGCCATCTCAGTGGCCAATGACTACCTGAGAATCAGCAGCCACCCTCTCGGGGCGCAAGCCCTCTGCCCACTGGTCCTCCAGTCACCTACCTAAGGGCACATATTGGGGAACACTTCCAAACTGGGGGCACCTGTGGAAGATGAGGCCCCTGGGCGGGCAGAGAAACGGAGCCTCAGAGGAGCAGGACCGCAGCCTGGGCTCCCAGCCGTGTCCCAGCCCTGGGGCCTGGGCACAGAGGAAGTGGGAGGCTGTGGTGGAAGAGCAGAGTCCACCCGGCTGGAGGCTGCAGGCGGAGGGGGAGGAAGCCACCTCAACGGAGGCTTTGTGAAGCCTGCGAGCCCAGGCGAGCAGGGCGGGGTTTGCGGTGGGGCTGGAGGCCAGGAGGCTTCTCCCTGCCTTATAATCTTCCTCCTCGCCAGGAGACATGAGTTTCCAGGCCTTTGCCGCACCCCTCCCCGCCTCTCCAGGCCCGGAGGGATGTGGAGCCCACATCCGGGTGCACCCACGAGGAGCAGGGAGGGGAAGGAGGGACTCTTACTGGGCAGGGCCCCTCAGTTCCCAGCCCTAGCAGGTCCTACAGTGGCATCTCAGGGGAAACTGAGGCTCAGGAAGGGCAGTCTCTGAGCTAGGGCTTCCAGGAGAGCAGGGGCAGAGCTGAGCGGTCCGGCGCCTGAGCTGGGTGCTGTGGGTATCAGCCGGGGGCGTGTGTGAGACAGGAGCATGTGTGTCCCAGAAGTGTGTGATGCAGGGAGGGAGGTGGCTGTGGAGCATCTGAGAGGGCGTGGGGGTGGCCTGCTGTGTCCCCGGGCTCCCTCCTCAGGGTGGAAGGGGTGGGAGTGGCCGCAGGGTGGCTCTATGCTCTTGGGGAGTGAGGAGAACCAGGCCTGCCCACTAAGTCTGAAAGCCGGGAAGGGTGAGGCTGGGTCGGGCTCCACCCAGGCAGGAAGTTCCCTGCTCACTGCGGGGGCAGAGAATCCCCAAGGACAGGGCTCCCCTGGCCACGGGCTGGGCCTGGGGACGGTGAGTGTGCACGTCAAAGGGGACAATGCCCGTGATCTGGATGGTGCTGGGCCTGGAGCCTGGAGCCCAGCTTGGGTCTTGCAGCCCTGTGCCCTGGAAAAGACACCACCGCCTCTTCCTTGGTTCCCTGCCTGACACGTAGGGATCAGGGTTGGGGTGGGAGACACAGGCAGAGTCCCACTGACACCCCCAAAGTGTCCTCTCTCTTTCTCTCTCTGCACTCAGAGACAAGCGCTCCACATCCTCTAGCTTCAATTTCCCCGGTGATGAAAGGGGACCAAACTTGGAGGCTGGTCCACCCACACCTGGACCCGGGCCCCTTCAACCCAGCTGGAAGTGGCTGGGCGAAAAGTGTGGCCACAGTTGGGCGTGGTGTGCACAGCTGTAATCCTGGTTGCTTGGGAAGCTGAGGCAGGAGGATGGCAAGTTCCAGGCTGACCCAGCCAATTTAGAGACTGTCTAAGAGGCAGATTTGAGACTGTCTCAAAGTAAAAAAATCAAAAGGGCTAGGGACATAGCTCAGCAGTAGAGCACCCCCTGCCCCCACACAAGAAAGATCCCTACGTGGGTACAGGGGGCTGCCCTGGTCTGAGAGGCCACAGGCCTGGCCAGGTGGAAGCTCTTCTTTTTGGGTGCTGGAATCAAATCTAGTGCCTCTTTGACACTGAGCACACTGTGGAGGACAGGACACCAGGCCTATGCCCCTCCCCAGGGCACCCGCCCATCCTAAGGCCAGAGACGCTACGGACAGAAGAAGCATTAGCACCCAAGGGAGGGAAGGACTAAACTGGCATGTCATCCCCTCCCTGGCGAGAGGGGATCTTCTGCCTCATGCTCCCACCTGTCCGCCCCCAGCTGCAGCCACAGCCGTTCTGCTGCTGTGCCCTGTAGGGACCCCCCAACACACCTTGGCCAAGCTGGGCCCTCTGCCTGCCCCCCCGGCGACGTCCATGCTCCTTCCTGTAGGAGAAGCCCTCCATCCCCGAAGCCCAGGTGCGACGCTGACTCTGCGACTGGGGGCAAAGACCCCCCGCCGAGGCTTGGGAGGCAGTACAGGTCCTCTCCCGCTAAGCTGCAAGTCCTCATGCGGGGAAGGGGGCCAGGAGAAAGGAGGGCCAGCAGGGTGGGCCTGGGCCTGGCCTCCTTCCTGGACCCTCGGCCTTCCAGGGCCCCTGCGTGCAGGGGCAGGGCCAGGCACAGGGGCCGGGCGGGGCGCTTTTCTGGGCCTGTGGCGATGGGTTTGGTGCTTGTTTTAAAGAAAATAGACTCCGAGCCCCTATTTATAGCCAGACACCCTTGCTGCAGCTGAGGCTGGTTTTGAGGCTACGCAGACCCCGCTTGCAGGGCCCCCCACCCCACCCTGCCCGGAAGTGCCTGTGGGGTCCTGACATCCCTGGGGAAGGATGTAGGCCCTGGGGGCAGGCCTGGGGGTGGGGATGGAAAATTTCTCTCTGATGGGCCTCTGGAGCCCAGAGTCCCCTGTGGGAACCAGTAGGGGGAAGGCAGGGGAGGGCTGGTGAGGGCAGTGGCCCTGGCCTCAAAGGAGAACTTCTGGCTGCCGTGGGCACTGGGAAAGATGACAGAAACCAAGAGCAGGACGGGAGGCGGGATGAGGTGGAGATGGAGAGGCTGAGGGAGGAGGCAGAGATAGGAGAGATGGGGCTGGGGAGCAGGGACAGGGAAGGGTGAGACGGAGAGACACGGATGGAGGAGGGAGACAGGGGTGGGGGAGAGAGAGACGGGGATGGGGAAGGAAGGATGGAGAAAGAGATGGGGGAGTAGGCTAAGCTGGGGCTCCTGTCCCCTGAAGGTCTTCCTGAGATCTAGGCACGGTGGCAGAGCCCGAGTTAGATCCAGGTGAACGAGGGCAGGAATCAGTCTCTCTGGCTTCACCCCACGGCCAGGCCTTGCCCATGGCAGCCGGAGTCACCTGGAGCCCTCCGTACCTGCGGTCTCGTGCAATGCGGGAAGAACGCATGCTTGTGGATGTTGGCACTGAGATTCCTGAAGGGCTGCCCAGCACGGGGGCAGGGCACAGCCAGGTCTCAGCTTGCTAAGGCAGAGTCCCCAGCCTGGGAGGAGGCACACTGAGGCCTGGCCAGGCTCACACCTGCTGTTGCCCCTGTGCACCCCCTTCCCTGGCTGTGCCTTTTAGGGGCCGTGGTGGTGGCAGCCGGGGGTGTGTGTCAGGAGCCAGAGCCACTACAGTGACTCAGACCCTTAAAAAAGGAGCAGCTCGGGGGGAGCAGTGACTCAACCGGCTCTGGAGGGCTGGGTGGGTCTGGCGGGCACTGGACGGGGTGGTCTGGGCCTATTTTTGGCCAGGCGGGGCCAGGCCAGGGGGTGGAAGACGGGAGCGGGCGTGGGGAGGAGAGCGAGCCCTGGATCAGAGCCATGAGAGGGAAGCCTCTGCCAGGGAGCTGGGGTGGCTGGCTGCCTTACGGCCCATTCAGGACCAGCCCGCCCTGCTGTGCGGCCCAGGCAGGCAGCAGAGCCTCCATCCTGTTCTAGAGAGGGCAGAGGATTTCAGAGCCCAGAGAGGGCTGGGAGTGCCCAAGGCCACAGAGCAAGGCCAGCGGGCTCCGGTCTCTGCATTTGCCCTGCTCCAGGGTGCTGGTGGCTGGAGGATCCAGTCCCCACCCTGGTGCCCACCACGGAGGGCTCAGCTGCGGTCCAGACGGGTGGCCAGCAGCACAGGAGCTACAGATGTCGGGAAACAGAAACTCGGCTGGGGGCAGATGCCTGGATTCCATTAGCACACATCCGGGGGGCTGGCTGTGCCCTGCCCCGGGGCCCACAGAGAAGCCACTATGTGGAGGTGAAGGAAGGGGGCTCATCCTGGGGCCTGGGCTCTTACCCAGTGTCCCCTCAGCTGTGCCTGCTCACCCCCGTGGTGGTAATTTCTCACACTCACCTCCCTGCACCTCCTCAACTCTGATATCAAATGCGTCCGTGGGCCTCAGGCAATAACACCAAAAAGTGCTGCCCTCACCTCCCTGGGTTTAGATTTCTTTTTTTTTTTTCCAGTGCTGGGGATTGAACTCAGGGCCTCGTGTCACTCAGGTTAGATTCCTGCTCCTTATGATGCAGCCGCGCTGGCTTATCGTGGCTGATGATAATGGCCCCACGGAAGCTCTAGCAGTTGTACCACTCTGGGCTGAATCTGGGTGCCAAAGAGGGGCCCCTGCTGGGGTGGTGAACGGAGAAACGCAGCTGTCTGTGATGGGAGAGCTGGTGCTTTCTCTTCTCCCACCCGCCTGCTGGAGTCCAGCCCCGAGCTCTCTGACTCCAGGCTTGTGCCCACCTTGTGCCCAGCCTCCTGCCTGCCTTGCTAGCTTCCGGAGAACTGAAGGGACAGAGTGGGAAGCGGGGGGACCCGAGTCAGAGCCCGGAGTTGGGAAGGGAGCTCATGCCGGAGACTCCAAAAAGGGTGAGTTGCTCTTTCCCTGGCCAGGGCCTGAGGCTGCCTGGCTGGCCTCCCTGTGGGACAGCAGCCTGGCCTGGGCCTGGCTGCACGCAGGAAGGGCTGGGAGGGGCTGCTGTCATGGGAGTCGGCATCCTGGGACCCTGATATTTATAGCTGCCCTTCCTGACACGCGGGTGAGCAGGGCAGCTCTTAGGTGGGAACGGAAGCAGCTCTCCTCTCCCCAGTCCCCTCCGGTCCCCAGAGAGCAGCCAGCCCGACCCGAGGCCCCGCCCTGTCTGCGGGGCTGCGGCTGTGTCCTGGCTTGGGAGCTGGACCTCCCCTGGGGGCCAGGCTGACTAAGGTCATGCCCTGGCTGGAGAGGGCAGGCAGATGGGGAGACTGAGGCAGGACTTACGAGAGAGGCAGAGACCCTGGTCTCAGAGCTGTCTGTGGTCAGAAAAGGCCGGAGTGAGCTGTGCACTGGGGGAAGGGAGGGCCAGGACCTACAGCAGCTGGGACAGGGTTAGGTGCTGGGGTCGTGGGTGCCATGGGTAGCCTGGGACGCAGAGGCTGAGATGTTGGGGTGGAGGAGGGGACGGCACAGTGCGGGGGTCGTGGGGCCCGCAGCAGTGAGAGTGTGGGGCAGGAGGCACCAGGGCCCGGGCCTGGCTGCAGGGAGGCTGGGTCATGGCCACCCCGGGCCCCAGCTCCTACTGTGCCCTGGGAAGGACGTCACCAGACATGCTTCATGTCCATTTGGATTGGGATTCTTTTTTTTTTTTTTTGTGCTGGGGATCGAACTCAGGGCTTTGTGCTTGCAAGATAAGCACTCTAACCACTGAGCTAAAGCCCCAGCCCTGGGATTCCTTGAAAGCCAGGATGCTTTCAATTTTTTAATACATATTTTTAAAAACGTAGACCCAATGGACAAGCGCAAACCCAGGGAGCTGCTCTGGGTGAATGGGGCTGGGCAGGTGCCCCTGGCCCCGGGCTCAGCCGCCTCTGGGTGGTCACAAGTGTGAGCCTTGGGCCTTCTGGAGGCGGAGTCTGAGCCCCAGTGTTGCCCACAGCCCTGGGTGGGCTCAGCCGCCTCTGGGTGGTCACAAGTGTGAGCCTTGGGCCTTCTGGAGGCGGAGTCTGAGCCCCAGTGTTGCCCACAGCCCTGGGTGGGCTCAGCCCAGTGCCCAGCAGTGCCCCGGAAGGAGCAAGTGGGATTCTGCCCCTTGGAGCTGCTGGCTCTGTGGGTGAGGCACGGCATGGGGAACAGGGACAAAGGGCAGAGAGGCCCAGTGCCCACGCTACTAAGGGCACACAGCCACCCTTCTCTGCGCCCCGTTTCCCTCTAAACAAAGGGGGCGGGGGAGGGAGGCAGCCTCCGTGATGCACTGAGACCGCTCGCACACGAGCGTGGCTGGCAGCCCGGCAGATGCAGCCCAGAGCTGGCAGAGCCAGCCAGCTGGGGGCAGGCGCCGAGCTGGAGGAAGAAGGATCGACAGGGCGGGCACTGGCCCCAGGCAGGACTCCCCAGGCCACCTCCAGAGTGCGGTGAATCGCGCCACGGAGCCACCTGACAGCAGCCACTCCTGCACCTGGGCCTAACGTGCTCCATTTGCCATCCAGTGGCGGGGCCCATCGCTTACCTGCCCCTAGCAGCAACAGGAGCCCGGCGTGGCACAGCGCCTGACCCTGTGCCGCCCAGCCCAGGCTGCCAGGTGGGTGCTTGGAGAGGGAGGCAGCAGCCTCTGGAGGGCGTGGCTCACAATGGCCGTGCCAGAGGTCTGTGTGCAGGCGCCTGTGCACCCACATCTGTGTGTGTGTGCCAGGGAGCTCAGTCTTGGGTTCTTCCCAACCCCGTGCCCCTCCGGGAAGCACGCCCAGTTCCCAGCGCCCGTAGCTGCTGGCTCCGCGCCTCCCCTCCCCAGCGGCAGGCCCACCTGGCCTGGCCCCCCAGGCAGCGGCGGCGCTGAAAGCCCTCCTTGTCCTGCGGCGGGGGTGTCGGGAGTGGTCAGTTACTCTTGGCCCAGGACAGCTTCTCCGGAGTCGGGGTGGGTCGGGCCCCGCCCGAGGCCCTGGTCGGCAAGCCTCCCCGGGTGTCTCCCAGGTGTCCCCGGCGCTGCTGGTCCCCTGAGCCACCCTCCAGGCGGCAGGGTCTGCCCTGGTTCAGCTGAGCCCCGTGCGGGTGGCATGGAGCCCCAGCCAGGCTCACCCCACGTGGGTCTCATCCTAGCCCTGCAGGGTTTCAGTCAGACCAAGGAAGAGGTGTGGGGACAGTGGTCCCTGAGCACTCTGGGGTCATACTGGCCTTTTTTACTTTTCATTTTTCCTTTTCTTCTTTCAGACTGGACCTCACTAGGTTGCCCAGGCTGGCCTGAAACTTGAGTGCTGAATGATCCTCCTGCCTCAGCCTCCCAAGCAGCTGGGACTACAGGTGTGCTACCTCCTGTCCCTGTGCCTGTCCCTCTGCAGGGAGCTGGGCATTGCATTTATCATCCATGTGTCACAGGAGGCTGGGCTCTGCGTGGGCACTGGGGTTCCCTGTGGGACTCAGCACACCTGGCTCTCTCTTGGGGCACTTGGTTTCCCCATCTGTACCGCTGGGGGTTGGCCAGTGTGGGTGCTGGTTGTGCTGGCCCGTGACCTGGGTGCTTGGGACGGGAGCCTCCTGGGCACCTTGCGCAGGGCCTGGGGGCTGAGGGCCTCCAGGCCAGATGAGAGCGAGTCATCCTTGGGGCAGGGCTGTGCCTGTGGCAGCCAGGGACTGAGGCCGTGCAAGGCATGGTGGCAGAGATGGCTTGTCTGCCTGGCACAGGGGAGAATGCCAGCCCTTTCGCCCCTCCCATTTCCAAATCCTTCTAGGGTCGGGGTTGGCTTCATGCTCTAAACCTCACAGGCGCCATGCTGAGTTCCTGCCCACCATCATGGGCTCCCCACTGCCAACCGGGCACGTCCTGCCATTTAAGGTCCTGGTGCCCCAGCTCAGGGCTCTCCCTGGCCCACGCTCAGAATACCCTCCAATCTCAGCACCTTCTGCTTGTCCATAGCCACCCTGCCCAGGCTGAGTGCTGCCCAGGTACCGACTCCTGTCCCATCCACGTCTTGGCTTAAGGGCCACCCTTGGCCTGCCCCGGCTTGCTCCTGATTTTCACATCTTTGCATCTACAACCAGGAATCGCTGGGTTTATCTGCTTTTCTGCCCCCAGAACGAGTCCAAGCTCAGCCTACCCATTCCCTCACACCCTCCCTGCCCAGTACAGTGCCCACGAGACACAGGTGCTGGGGAAGTGTCTGAGAACGGAGTGCAGGCATCTCCCTTGGCTAGAGGCTGAGGCTGGGTGAGCTCTGATCATCCCTGTCTCCTGGACGCCCCTTCCCCATCTCTGGAGTCCATCCCTCACTCAGGTCCTGGGAGCTTGGCAGCAGGGATGGGGAGCCGGATACTCAGCCCTGACTCATTCCTTCCCCGGGGTCCGTGATGCCCTCTTGCAGAGCTGGCTTCTTCCTCCAATGGGAGCAAGGTGTGGCCCGGGCCCCTGGCAGGGAGACTCGGGCCCTTCCTCTGGGGAATGGTCTCAAGCACAAGGCTGAAGCCCTGATTCACACAGGGCAGGAGTGACAGACAGGCCCCGAGGCCACAGATCCATGACTAGACCGTGCCTGCCTCCCTGAAGGAAGATGCTGTAATGCTGGGATTCCTGGCACCGTGACAGAGGGGCCCAGTACCTCTCAGAGGGCAAACTTTCATTCAGTTTCTGTTGGGGTTGGGCCCAGGGCTGGGGACAGGGAGGCGTGGCAGGGGTGGCCCAGGCTGTCTGAGGGATGCAGGGTATCTGGAGAGTCCCAGTCCTGCCCCTGGGGAGGCTGAGGATTGGGTGGTCCTGTGTGCCACCAACTGGTCTCCTGTGGAGAGGAGGCGAGGGAACCAGCCAGGCGCCCTGGGAACACGGCGTGGGGGGTCAGAGGGTGCTGGGGCAGGGGGTGCGGAAGGTGGAGGCCCAAGTGTGCCGGGGACACGCGGGCAGGGCAGGGCAGCTCCCTGTCCATCCCCACCTCACGGTGTCCCCTTTCCTGGCTGGTAGCCGCTTCTCACTCTTGCTTGTGCCCTTTTGCCCCAAGCCTTGCCTGGCAAACACAGCCTGAGGGCACTGGGTGCCCAGTGGGTGGGCGCCTGGAGTCATGCCCCAGGGAGCCGACTCTTGGGGCCCTGCCACCCAGGCTGGACACCCCGATAACCAGTACTCCATAACCCCAGATTCAGAGCCCTTGTGACTCCCCAGGGAGGAGCCTGGAGAACCTGCCTGGGGCAGGGGGAGGCACAGCCCCCTCAGTCCCCATCTCGGTGACCCCCATTCTCCCCATCCGGGGACCCTCAGCGCTCCCCCAGGCTGGGTGAGGGCCTCAGCCCCTCACTCACCTGCAGATGCGGGTCCGGCCAGCAGCGTCCACGTGAGAAGGAGGGCAAGGGCAGACGAGGGGCGCGGGGGTCGCGGGCAGGGGCGCATGGCGGCGCTGCGGGACTGGGCAGCGGGCTGGAGCCGAGCGCGCACTGAGCTGGGGCGGGAGGCCGGCGGGCTTGGCGCGGCGGGGGCGGGGGCTCCCTGTCTGCCCCCACCCCTCGACCTTCTTAAAGGGCCCGTGCTGTGCTGCTCCAGGGGACCAGGTCGGCGCAGAGGCCGGACTTCGGAGCACCTCTCCTCTCTTCGGAATCCCCCAGGCCCCCTCTGGCAGGAGCATGAGCCGGGTGGCTCTCGCTTCCCCCCTTCTGCCCTGGAACAGACTGGGGGGCGGCGTGGGGGTCTCCACGCGCTCCAGACCTAGGCAAGAAGGCTGCTTTACCTCCGTGCACCCAGAGACCCTTTCCGCAGAGGCACCCAGTGACCACTGCCCCTGGGGCTTCTCCGACCCAAGGGCCTCAGTGTCCGCTCCACGAAGGAGAGGCATCGTTTGCCCCCCAAAGTCCCCTGCGAGGTGGGGGCCGTGCACCCCCGTGTGCGGAGGCTGGGAGGATCGGAGGGGAAGAGGTCAGCACAGACCAGGAGAACATGTGGTGGGCTCAGTTCCCCAGCGGGGCTCCTGAAGTCTGGCCCTGGATTTAGGTCCTACCTAACTGCTCCCGGCCCTCTCCTGGCACCGGCCCAGCGGCAACTTGGAGAAAGGGCAATATTATTATCCTGGAGTTTCCAGTGCCTGGAGCTCTGCTTGCTTTCTGCCTATCCCCAGCGTCCAGGCTGCCTGGCCTCGGTTTCTCCGACGATGAAGGGATGAAAGAGCACCCTGATCTCCCTTGGCTTCACCCCTCAGATCCCTCCAGGCCACCCCACCCATCCACGTTGCACCCCCTCCTCAGGCCTCCCGGGCCCAGCCACAGTCCTGCAGTATGTGAAGCACTTCACAAACCGAGCCCCATTTAGCAGATAAACTGAGGCAGAGAGAGCAAGGGACTTGTGCCAAAGGCACCTAGCTGCTAAGGGGTGGAACAGTGCTGACCCAAGTCCAGGGCTCCTATGGCTGCCACAGGGCACGTCATGAATACTGGTCTCAATTCCAGACAGACCTGGCTTCAACTCCCAACTCCCTCACTTGGCTGTCTGATCTTGAACAGGTCCCTTTGCCTCCTGTACCTCAGTTTCCTCATTTGTAAAACTGAGTTTCTGAGGATAAGATGCTCTAATGTACCTCAAGTGTCTCGCCCAGGGCCTGGCCATCAGTAGGCACTCAGCGAATACCCATCCTTTCTCTTGCACACCACTGTGTTTCAGTTTATTTACCTCTTTTTTTGTTTGTTTGTTTTAATACAGAATGCTTCAAAAATTTGCATGTTATACTTGAGCAGGGCCATGTTAATAGTCATTATATAATTCCAATCTTAGTATATGCACTATTTCTTTTTAAACGGAGTTGCTGTATAGTTCAGGCCACCCCCAAACTCATGATCCTCCTGCCTCAGCCTCCCGAAAGGCATTTCATGGTTTAAACACCCATCACCTCCCTTGATGGCAGCTGCACACCTTGAACTTTCCTCTGCAGAGACAGCTGCATACAGTAGGTGCCCAATAAATGCCTGCTGGGGTCGACTTGCTGTTCTGTGGGGATTTCAACAAATCTATGAGCTCTCATCTGGGGTCCCTTGGGGACCTGGGGCTGGTACTGTGCTGTGTTGGCCTCGGTGGCAGTGAAGCTATCGATTCCACAACTTGCCCCTTGTTTTTTCTTCCCTGAGTCAGCGAGACACCTGGTCCTCGTTAGGGGCTAACTGTGGCCAAGTGTGGTGCAGGGTGGGGGTCGGCGCCTGTGTTGGGGGGACAGCACTTTAATTTCAGGAACAGAGAGAAGAGGGGGCTTTTGTTTCTTTCTGGATCACAAGCCTGTGTGGAGAGGTCCCCCAGCCTGCGTCCTCTATCATCCTTATCCCAGCTCCTCTGATCCCCGTCTTCCCTGATTCCCGCTCACGGGTCAGCTCCCACCGCTGGAGTCTCTGCTTGTGTGCTGGGCCTCCAGATGGGTGGAGCCGCCCACAGCTGGGATCTGTTGGGAGCCTCCCTGCCTCGTTGCTGGCCAGGTGGAGCAGCACAGGCCCAGAAAATTGGTATAACCTGTGCCGTGGCAGTGTCTGGCTTTACCCTTGCTGCTGGGCCCTCGCACCCTGGGAAGTGCATGTACCTCTGTGTGTGTGTGCGCGTATGTGTTGCTGGGGTGGACAGAACTCTGGGGTACAGATGAGGAAACCGAGGCTCTTGGTGTAAAAGGGTTGCAGGGGCTCCAGCTTGGCCTCTGTTCAGCCCCCAGGCCTTGAACCCTGGGCTGAGAAGTTGAGGGGTGTTGTACAGGAGGACTGGGGGAAAGCCGAGGCCTGGCGTTGCTTTGGAGTCGATCCCCGGCTGCCTCTTCCTGTCTTAGAGCAAGGCTGTTAGATGTGGCAGTGCTTTCTGCTCTGTGGCCCCCTCCCGGCCTCCCAGGAAAACTTGGCCTGGCAGAGCTACCCCGGGCCTTCCTGTAGCTTCAGGCCTGACTCCTGCCTCCCTTCTGCCTCCAGCCTTTGCCGTGACCTTCCTAGGCTTGGGTTGGCCAGGCATGCTGGGCTACCTCCCTGAGCATCCCTTCCTCACAGCCATATCTCCCCTCCTTCCGGGAAGCCCTCCCTTTCTTCCACACACTGGCCACAGTACCAGGCTCGAAGTTCTCCCAGGCCCCCAGGGCCTGCCTGGCTGGATCAGGGTGTGCTGCTGCGTCCCCTGCTCCCTGGTCTGCCCTCTTCCCAGCAGAGCCCAGGACAGTACACACGGGGTGGTGGAAGAATGAAGAATGCCCCTGCCCACAAGTGAAGGAAGATTTAAAATTCTCTGAAGCTACCAGGCCCTGGGGTGTGTTCCGCCTCAGTTTCTCCGAGATAACAGCCCAGCAACACCTGCTTTCCTGCCAGCGTTTGGCCACGCACAGGGGCCAGTCCCCGGAGCTTCTCGGATAAGTGTCCTGCTCTGCAGTGCTTGGCCTTGCCCTCAGCCAGGGTGTTTGGCCTCATGCCTGCCTGGCCCCACCCGAGAGCCTGTGCCAAAGCCAGCCTGCTGGTAACGGCGTGTGCTTGTGCCCTAGATGGGGCGGCACCAGAGCAGGGCGGGTTCCAGCTACCCAGGCCCTGTCCTGGGGAAGTCGGCCCCCAGCCGCGGAGGACCAGAGCTGAGGCTACCTTGGTGCCTGGCGACTCGGGCTGAGCCACTGGCTCCTTGGCCTTGCGGTCTCATGCCCAGGAGCTGCAGTCGGGGCCTGGTCCTGGCATGGACTGGGGGCTCCGCGAGGCGCCATCTTGCTCCTGCCTGTGGCCGAGACACTGGGCTCCTCCAAGTCCAGCAGCCAGGTTCCTGCGGGGTGGGCGGGAGCAGCAAGCCTCAGTCATTACACAATTCAGGAGCTGCGAAGTTGTCATTCGGGAGCAGAAGCTGGGAAGCCAGTGGAGGCTTTGCCAGGTGGGGCTGGGGGCAGGTCTGAACCACACAAAGCTGCACTGGGAAGGCGGGGCTGGAGTGCCGGGCTGGGGGACCCTCTGTCCCCAGGATCAGGCGCTCCCCACCACACCGCATCCACAAAGGCTTTGGGGGCTGGGACCAGCTGGCCACAGCTGACATCCCCTAGGGTTGTGCTATTTCTAAATATTAGTTCATTCTGTTAACCCCTGCTGCACGGCCTGCAGAGATGGCCCTGGGAGGCCTGTCTGGGTGGAGCCTGTAGAGGGACTGGTGACTTGGGGCTGGGGTGCAGCTTCCCAAAGAAGGCTGAGAAGCTGCTGGGGTGGGACCGGTGCTGGCCGCAGGTGTGGGAGACTGGGCCTGAGCTGGCGGCGGGCAGGGCAGCGGACAGAATGTGGGCTCAGGAGCCAGACATAGTCCTGCCAAGCCGCTTCTGTGTGGTCCCAGGCAGCACGTCACCTGTCTGACCTTTCTCCTATCCTCGAAGCGCAGAGCTGTCAGGGTGCTGAGAGGAGGGAGTGTAGAAACACAGGGGTAGGGCCAGGTGCCTGGGAAGCTGGTGATGGTTCACCCCGCGGCACCCTGCTCGCTGCCTGCCTCTCAGGAGCCCAGGAGGAGCTGACAGCCAACAGACACCTGGCAGGAGTGGGCAGGGTGCCGGGCGGCCCACACAGGGACAGACAGAGCCAGGCTCCGTGGCGCACACCTGTGGTCCCAGCTACGTGGGAGGCAGAGGCAAGAGATCGGCCTGGCAGCTCAGGCCCTGTTTCTCGCCCTCGCTGGTTCCTCCCTGCTCTCTTTGCTTCCTTCCACCAGGCTGTGAGCAGCTCTCCCCACCAGGCCCCTCTGCCATGCTTCCCTGACTTAGAGCTGACTGACTACGGACTGAAACATGAGCCAATATCATCCACTCCTTCCTTCAGTTGTGGGTGTTGGGTATTACCTCCCGGTGATGACAAAAGTAACGAAGACATTGTCTCAAAGTAAAAAAACGTAATACATTGAAAAAAGGACTGGCCGTGGCTCAGTGCACAGAACCTGGGGCCCAGTCCCCAGCACCCCAGACATCAGCCCTCCTGACCTATCATCAGCTGCCGTTGTGCGATAAAAACCAGGCAGCAGCCAGGCTCCGGGGTGCCCCCAGTGACCCCACTTGCCGCCGCTCATGTCCTGCGTGGTCCCCGCCCCTGCTGAGCAGAGCTGTGCGACCCAGCACTGCTGTGACCTCCAGGTCACAGAGGAGCCACGGCTCTGCTCTGCTCCCTCCAGAGGGCTCATCCGGGGCAGCGAGCATTCTGCGCGGACCCGTGTGGGGCAAGCGGACGCCCCTGGCCAGCGGCCCTTCACGAGATCGAGCCCTCCTCTGTGTGGACCTGCAGGCCTCCGTCACACCTTCTGGCGACCGGTGACTGTGGCCCTCCTGACTTTCTAGAGACCTGCAGCTGGAACCCCAGCAGAATCCCTTCTAAACCCCCAGGAGGCCCTCGTCTGGCAGGAGCAGAGTGCTGTTTTGAACCTTTAGTTTTTGAGGGCCGCTTGTTGCACAGCACACGATGACTGATGCAAACCCGCACGCCTGTCAGTGGAGTCCTGTGAGCCCCACGTGGTGTGCGCCTGGGTCTCAGTAGCTAGGGCTCTGCTCCTGGGTTGGGGTCAGTGGCTCAGCTCATCCACCCTCCCACGAGAATCTCCTAAGCACAGACCTGGAGCCAGGCACTGTGCTGGGGCCAGGACACAGCTGAGGCTCACAGGGGAGCCTGAGGTGACTTGGGGACTGGTTAGATGTGAGAAGTAAGGACGAGGGAGGGCTGGGACACGCCCGGGGTTCTGCCTGGGCGCTTGGATGGGTAGTTGTGTTGGGCACTGAGACAGACAAGATGGGGCGCCTCACAAGACAGTTTCCGAGTATGTTGATCTGAGGTGCTTGGGGAAACGTGGGTGACACCGGGCAGGTGGTGCACACACAAGCGTAACGCTGTTATGAAAGCCTGGCCCAGGGAAATATGTGCTCAGGGATTGCTGGGCTACCAGTGATGAATTAAACTGCAAGAGGAGGTGGACAGCCTGGAGAGAGGATGGGGCACAGAGCAAGACAAGCACCAGCGCTGAGCCCATATGCCAACATTTTTTTCTATTAATTAAAAAAAATTTTTTGGTGGTGATGGGGGTAGAACTGAAAGAGCCCTGAGCTACATTCCCAGCCCTTTTTATTTCTTTATTAAGTTAGATTCAAACATACAATCCTCCTGCCTCAGCCTCCTGAGTAGCCAGGATTACACGTGCATGCCACTATGCCGTCTCTTTTTTTTTTTTTTTTTTGGTGCTGGGAATCGAACTCGGGCCCTTACGCTTGCAAGGCAAGCACTCTAACCACTGAGCTAAATCCCCAGCCCATATCCCATGCTCTTTTAACTTTTTATTGTCACACAATTTCAGACTTACATGAAAGTGGACAAAGTATTACAAGTGTTTTCCACATACTCTTTACCTGGATTTCCTGAATGTTAGTGTTTTACCCCCTTTTTTTTCTTTTTTGGTCCTGGGGATCAAACTCAGGGCCTTGTGCTTGTGAGGCAAGCACTCTAACCACTGAGCTAAATCCTCAGCCCCCTTACCCCATTTGGAAAATGCTTTTCTATATATACACATTTTTTTTTTCTGAATCATTGGAGAGTGAGTTGCAGAAATAATCTTCTTTCCCCCCTGGGCAGTTCAGTGTAAATTTTCTAGGAATAAGGACAAGTCTTGCGCAGCATGAGTACAGTTCTCACAATCAGGAAATTAACAAGGGAATGGACTTTGAAGCAAGCCTCAGGCACTTGTTTCTGGGTTTGCCATTTCCCCCGAGACATCCTTTGTAGCAAGAGGTAGTGTGGCTTCTGGGCCCCACTTGGTTGTCCGTCTGTTGAGTGTCTGTGAATCAGGCACAGGACTGCAGGACTGCAGACTGTCTGTCTGTCTTTCATGGCGTTGTCATTTTTGGCACGGATAGCACAGTTGATCCGTAGAGTGAATCTTGATCTGCATTTTTCTGGCTTCCTCAGGATTGGCCAGATTCTGTGTGGGACACCCCAGAAGGGACAAGTGTCCTCCCAGAAGCTGCCGGCATCTCCTGTGCCCTGACGGGACGTCCTGGCGCCCTCCCTGTCAGGTTGCTGTTTCTCTCTGGGGCGGATCGGCTGCGCTGGTGTGGGACGGTCCATGCGGGCGGAAGAGCCAGCGGGGAGCCTGTGAGTGGGTGGCGGAGCAGGGGCAGGGACTCCACAAGGACACTTCGAAACTGGGGTTGGTGCTGGCTGAGGACGCAGTGCTTGGTCATTTTGGTCCACAGTGGCCATGCGGCCAATCGGGAAGAGGATGCGGTACATCTCGGGGAGCTGCTGCCACACATGGGTTGGGGGACTTTGGTCAAACTGAGGCTGGGTGGGGCTGCGGTAAGTTGGTGTACAGGTAGGGGGCTCAGAGACTGTGGGAAGTTCTTCTTGGGGAATTTTGTCCCAGTGGAGGAGACGCTTGTGTGTGTGTGTGTGTGTGTGTGTGTGTGTGTGTGTGAACCCAGGGCCTCCACGCTGAGCTAATCCCAGCCCTTTTCAATTTTTATTTTGAGACAATCTCCTTAAGTCACTAAACTGGCCAGGCTGGGCTGGAACTTTGCCCAGCTAGGGGAGATGTTTTTAGTAGCTTGGTGGGGGGCTTTACTTTGGATATCACTGTGTGAGAAGAAGGAGCAGACAGGAGGAGGCATCCCAGGGCCAGGCAATTGGCAAAGCCTCAGGCGTGAACCAGAGGCAGGGACAGCAGATGCGTAGGTCTGGCATATTAGGGAGAATCTAGTTTGATGGCCTCAGTTCCTCTGCTAGGAGCAGGCGAGTGGGGACTGGAGGAGGGCAGGGAAGGAGCCGTGCTGGGGACAACCTCTGGGGACAGGGGTGGGCAAGCTGATCACAGGTGAGGTTGGGAGTCAGCATGGGGCAAGGCTGGGGTTGGGGCTGCTAGGCAGAAGGGACAGGGACAGGAGGAGGGGTGGGGCACCATGAGGTCTCTATGATGATGCGCTTAGATGTGCTCCAGCAAGGGTGCGGGGCGGGATGGTCCAGAGGCTGCGGATGGACGGTACGGGGTCGGGCAGGGACACCAGGCTTGCTGTGGGACAGCCGGGCCGAAAGATGCTGATGGAGGGGTTCGCTGTGAGGAGACCTGGAGATGGGGGGGCGGGGCCTGATGGGAGGTAGCTCCTGGGGAGGCCTGAACCGTCAGGGAACAACGAGTTGGGATGGGTGAGGCTCGGGGCACTGGGCTTGTAGACCAGGGACAGGTGTCCCCGGGAAGCTGAGAAGGAGTGTTCCCAGCGATGCCTTACCACAGACTCTGAGATATGAGGGGCGTGAGGGATAGGGCCACTGCTTTGTAGAGGCGATGGTGGCCTCCAGGGCAAGCTGTCCCACATCGGAGACAGAGACGGGATCGCTGAGGGGAAGCAGGCTCTGAGGACATGGAAGGGTGCTCTGGGGGTAGGGCGGTGCCCTGGGCCTCAGGGACTTGGGGGTCCCGGTCCCGGCCCTGCCAGTCCATGCACACAGGACAGGGTGAGCAGGCTCTGTCACCCCGGTGGCCCTGCAGCCCTGATCCCCGGCCTGAGTCCCCAGTGTGGCTCTGGCAAGAGTTCAGAGTAGGGCTGGCTTCCCAAGGCCGGGCTGTGGTCCCCAGAAATCCCTGACTGTGCATCCTGTTCCACTTGGCTCCTGATGTACCAGGCCACTTTGGGGGGAGCCCTGACCCTTGCGGACTTCAGCCGGCCTCAGTTTCCTTATCTGAGCACCGGTGGTAACAACCCTTCAATGCCACTGTCCTTCGGTTCTTGGAGTGGAGACCTCTGGCCCGACTCAGATCAAAGCCTACTCTGAGTCACACACGTAGGCGTGACGGGGCTGGCCCAGATCTCCTAGGTTCTTGAGGGGAACAGGTCCCCCATTTCTTCAGCCCTGGGCCCATCAGTCATTGTACGAGCTATATGGGAAGTGGCTGGGGGGGCAGGGGACCCCTCCATCCTCTGTATTTGCCAAGTATTCTTCAAACTAGACACGGATCTTAAAGATAAAATAGTATTCCCTGGGAAAGGGGCTGCCAGACAGTCAGTCATGCCTTAGTGAGAAATAGTTGGCTTAATCCTTTGCAAGGAACAATAATTTTTTTTTTTTTTTTTTGGTGCTGGGGATCGAACTCAGGGGCTTGTGCTTGCAAGGCAGACACTCAAACCACTGAGCTAAATCTCCAGCCCCAGGAAAAATAATTTTTAATTTTTTTCCCCATCCTGGGGATTGAACCCAGGGCCTCAGATGCCAGGCAAGAGCTGTCCCCTGAGCCACATCCTCTTTTACAGAAGAGAGGCTTGTCTAAAGCTGGGGGACAGGGGAGGGCCCCACCACCTACACTCCTTTTCCATTCTGGTCCCCAACCTGGGCAACCCCACTGGTGGCAAAGAGCAACTTGGGTGTCCCGTCCCTCCTTCACTGACCCTGGGTCCTGGCGCCCCTTGTGTTTAGCCTGCTTGGGGACCAGGGTTCCACAGCTGGGCTTGAAGCATAGAATTCCACACCACAGCCTGGCGCCACGGCAACTGGGGAAATAAACACTCAGGCTTCTGTGTCCAAGTTCTGCTGTGATGTTACCCAGTTCCCGCTGAGAAGGAGTTGCAGGAGGCCGTCTTCCTACCCAGCCCCACACATCCCGGCAGGGGCTGCAGCCATGAGGCTGCCCAAAGGGGCTGGCAACTCCGTGTTCTATGGCCAGCACCCAGAGAAAGAGGAGCGGCTGCCCTCAAGGCAGGAGGTGAAGCAGACCCCGGTCATCATGGCCCTGATCAGAGGTGAGAGCTGCCCTGTCTGGGGCTTGGCCTGCCGGGTGTGTGACTGCCCACCGTGAAGCCCTGAAGGATCCCCTCAGAGCCTTACGGTGAATGAATAATCCACGTTGAAGCTCGGTGTAGCACTTGGTGCAGAGTTGCCTGCCTAGGAGGTCGTACCCCTCTCAGTCACCACCTTCCCCTCAGGCAACAATTCCATGCCCTGGATGTTCTCAGGGTGCCCTGGGGCTGGGGTTCCCTGCCTCTGACCAGGGCCCTGCCTGTCCTCCCAGGTCCGGGGCCTGCCAGGTACCTGCGGCCATCGTGCACGGGCTACGTGGCCCACGACAGCTCCCTGGTCCGGGGGCCGGCCTTCACCCTGCACAAGAGGCACTCCGAGAAGCGTGAGCAGGCGCACCTGGCATCCCATGGGGTGGGGTGATGGTTGGGGCTGGTGGGCGGGCGAGGCTCGGTGCCATCTTTCCCGCGTGGCCACAGGACATGCGAGCTAGGGCCTGCTCCAAGTGAGACAGGAGGCTTCCCGGAGCGCACCCCCCAGGGCAGATGTCCTGAGGGGGCCGGGAAGGGATGCTGCTGCCTGGGTGGGCAGCAGGGATGTGGTGGGCATGGCAGCCCCAGGGCAGAGGGGCAGAGGCCACCTGCAGACCTGGGCCAGCAGGAGGAAAGTCTGGGCTTGGAGTCAGGGTGCCTGCTGGGCCTCTCTTGGGGAGGGACGGGGACTCCCTGGCCTGGCCTGGGCTTTTCTTTGTACTAACAGCCACATGGCTATCATTACCGCCGGCTCTGGCCTCTGACCATCTCTGTGGTGGCGGCTGACCGCACTGCTGCCACAGCTGTTATTCTATCTGTTCCCCTGAACGGGCTCTTCAGAGCGGCATCATGTGATAAAAGCCCCGTTTCACAGATGAGCAAGTTAAGGGCCCAGCACCCTGCGGGCACAGGAATCCGAAGGGAGCCCTTGCTCCTGTTGGGAGGGGACGGTGTCACCTGGAGGGGGCCAGACTCTCCACAGCCCCTCTGTGACTACCCTGCAGGGATCACAGATGTATGCAGCCCCGGACCCTGCTACTACTTGGATCCCAAAATGACCCGCTTTGGACTGTCAAGCTGCCCACAGGTGCCCATGGATGGCCGTGTCGCCAGCCTGCGTAAGTGGGGCAGAGGTGTGGCGGGGAGGCTGGGCTGGGGGTCCTGAGCAGGGGTGGATCTGTGGATGGCGGTGTCTCCCTGCTGTGTCACAAGACATCGGTGTCCCAGTGCGGCCTCATCCTGTCTGGGTCGTGGTACGTGGCCTGGGACCCGAGGCCGCGGCACAGTCATGCTAAGGGTCCTTGCCCTGTGCCGTCCCGGGCTCCAGGCCAGCACGCTGACAGCCGAAGGCTGATGTCTACGATGACGCTGGTGGTGACAATGGTGACCTTGTACTTTTCTCTCCCTGCCCTAGACCCCTTCCTGTTGCCGAGGTGGCCAAGCAAGGCCTTGGCTCCATCCACAGACCCCTGAGCTGGGGTCCAGGGACAGAGCCCCTTTCCCACCCCTGCCCCCTGCAGGCCTGAGCCCCGTGCCAGCCCCCGGCCACTACAACGTGGAAAAGACTCGGCCCCCCGATGAGCGCAGGGCTCCCCAGTACACCTTTGGCTACCGGTGCCCGTTCCGAGTGATGGACCCCAACCCGGCCCCCAACCACTACCAGCTGCCACCGTCGCTGGGGCCCAGCACTCCCGGCCACCGGGCTGCCCCCTGCTTCAGTCTGGCCCCCGTGGCTAAGACCTGGTTCTACCGGGAGGATGTGGCCGGGGGCCCTGGGCCGGCTGCACACGCCCGGCCTGAGCCATCCGTCTACCAGAAGCGCAGCCCGGTGTACAGCATGGCGCGGCGCCTCTCCTACCCGCTGGACCACACACCTCGGCCAGGGCCTGGCTCTCACGAGGTGCAGCGGGTCACCCTGCACAAGCCGCGCACGCCTGCCTTCACCATGGGCACCAGGCACTCGGCCCACCTCTGCCCCCTAGTGGTGGACATCCGAGACTGAGCCCCGTGGCTCGCCCTCCCGCCCCGCAGATGTTATTTTTCTATTCCAGCGGAGCTGGTGCCTGCGTTAGATAAATATTTTGTGTATTCACTCCTTCCTTCTGCAAGCATCTCACTGCTTCCGGAGGCCCTGCTCTGGGAGCCTGGGGTCCTGGGTGGCCTCATGCTGGTCTCCTCTGCGGGTTCCTGTCTGGCCCACATGGGCTGGGGCCTGGGCAGCATGCTGGGGCCTGAGGTCCCACTGACTTGGCCACATCATGCCGTGTGGTCTTTGCTGCTCCGGCTGCATTCCGGGCAGGAGGGGAAGCAGGAAGAGGCCGGGACGACTCTGCTCCGGTCCCGGTCCGGTGGCCTGTGCCTGAGGGAGGAGCAGCAGTAGGAAGGGGCAAAGGTGGGAGATGTCACTCTGGGGGGGGTACCCAAGGAACTTTACAGAAGAGGGCAAAATTGGAGGCAAAGGGGACAGCAAAAGCATGCAGAGGAGACCAGAGGCTGAGGGACAACAAACAGGGTGGGGAGTCAGAGTGGCCGAAGCCTGGGGTGCAGGAGGTGGTGCTGACCCCAGGACAGAGTGCGGGTGGCTCAGAGGCTGCATTCTGAGGGCCCTGCCAGGTAAGACGTGGTATTGGTGGAGGAGCCCTGGGCAGGACAGCAGGCTGCCAGGGGGGCTCCCTGTGAACTGTGGGCAGCCTCGCGGGTGCTGGGAGGGTCTGATGACCACAGGCTACCTTTGGAGGTCACTTGTTAGTTCCCAAAGTGGAAGGTCAGCTGGTAGAGGAACTGCTGGCCAGGAGGGGGCAACGCCGCCCCATCTTCAAGCCCAGGCTGTGCGGCCTGCGTTAGGCGAATGGGGGCTGGGGTCTCAGAGCCTGGCCTGACATCCCAACCTTCGACTTGGTGCCGTCCTGCCAGCCCTCTCCAGCTTCTCTTATCACACGAAGGGGAAGATGGACCGGGGAGGGAGGGAGGATGGCGGGGAGACCCCAGTCCCAGTGACCTGGGGCGGGCTGGTCCTTCCACAGCCACTGTCCCAGGAGGCTGGAAGTAAAGGCTACCTCAGGGCCAATAAGGAACCAGAGTGGTTCATCCCAGAACGTGTGAGCCATATTCAGGTTCTAACTGAAAATGAAAATCGTGTTGGATAAATAAGCCCAGGTTTGGACAGAAAACTGCAGAATACCTTTGGAATATTTTTTTTAACCCAAGTTGACATTTAGGAAAGACCCTCTCTCCCATATTGGCTTGGGGTCCTGCCATTCCCCCCACCCTGTGTCCCCAGTCCCTGCGTTTGTGTCCGCCTTGTCCCCCTCAATTCAGTCCTTGGCAAGGCTGGCCAGGCTCTGGAGAGAGCAGGCGCTTGGGGACCCATCTGTCTCGCAGCCGATTAGAAAGATGTCATTTTGCCGACAATGCCATTTATCACAGCAGCTACAAAAATTAGTGATGCTTGGGCTGGAAGTGCCAGATGGGGGCAGGGCTAGCAGGTGGCAGCAGCTGAGGTGCCCTGTGTTAACGGGCCTCCTCGGAATCCCAGCCCAGGCCAAGACCCTTGCTGGATCCATGGGGAAACTGAGGCCCAGAACCTGGAGACGACTTTGGCCATGTGACAAATGAATGGCCTGTCTCTAAGCCAGGGTCTAGGCTCAGTGTGTGATCAGGACAAGGGTTGGTAATGCAGTCAGTGCGCATCTGTGAGGGGGGCTCAGCCCGGGGATGGACACGTGGATACTTATCTTGGGACAAACCCTAATTTTTGGCAGTTTGTGACAGACCTCATCTCCCCTTGCCACCAGTTATAGGTAGAGGAGGACACTGAGCCCCAGGGCTGGAATGACTCTTGAGGTGGGCTGTGGTCCCCAGGGAAGGGAAGGTGGAGGCAGGTCGAAATGGAGACTCTAGGACAAGAGATGGGCTTCCAGCTTGGGGTTGACCCTTCGATGAAGCAGCCACCCCACAAGGTCAGGCGCACCCCGACTCAGCCTGGCCTGCAGCTGGGCCCCTCTTCTCGCTTTAGTGGAAACCCTTGGCTAACCCCTGTGGGGCCCAAACCTGTACTTTCAGGTCATAAGGTCCCACAACTGGCACACGATCACACGGGCCTGACCGTCAGTTATTCATTCAACAAACACTGCTGGCCTCCAGAGTTCAGGGGATGGCTCGATGGGAGGAGAAGAAGGAGCAGCTACTGAAGGGCAGGGGCTCAGCCTTGGGTTTCCTCCCTTTCCTCTGGGGGCACAAGCTGCCTTGGCGGTGAAGCTGCAGTCACAGGACCCTCCAGGGCACTGGCAGGGGCTGGCCTGTCGTTCCACATTGCTGGGATCCAAAGGCCAATCCTGCAGGTTCCCAGGAGCTGTGGAATGGGGGCCCTGCCTGCAGGGACACGTGGACCTCGGGCACATGGGCAGGGGCTGTGGACAAACACGCAGCCTCACACGCGCGTGTATATACTGTGCTTGTGAAGGGGCTGGGTCCAGACTCCAGTCCCAGGCCAGAAGAGCCACTTTGCCCACCAAGACAAGCCGGCTGCCCTCTGCTGCCCGGCAGTCAGAGGCCCCGCCAGGGCCACCCAGGGCCGCCGGGGCCAGGCTGCTCCCGCCTACCTCCTACCGCCGGCCTCTCCCCTCCTGTCCCCTCTCCCTCTCCCCGGGGTCCCTCTGCCTGTTTATACTCAAGAATAAAGATCGATATTTTCAATTACTCCGAATAACTTGGCCATCCGGGAGGCTCAGGCCGGCGGGGAGGGGGTGTGCGTGCGTGCAGACTTGTGGCTGGGGTGCGCTTGCCCTCTCCCTCGGAGCGGCCCTTTCTTCCCAGCAGGTGGGAAACGTCCCTCCCCAGGCGGGGAGGGAGGGAGACAGCTAAGTAAACGCGCTGCGCGGCGGCGGGGCTCCGGGGCAGCGGGCCGGACGGGCCCGGGCGCAGGCCTGCAGCCGGGAGGAGTGAGGGCGCCGGGGGGCGTCAGGAGGCCCCGACTCGGGGAGCCCGCCCTGCGCCGGGCGCGGGAGCTCGGCGGCCCGGACGCAGCCGGAGGGCAGGTCCGCCTCTGCTCGGGCCGGGGCTGGGCCGGGCCGCCCCGGTGCCTACTGCCACCCTGCGGTGCTGGTGGGTGCTGCAGGGTCGGGTCCGGACGGCGCCTCTAGGAGTCGGGTCCGGTCCTCCGGCCCGTCCTGTGGAGGGCGGGAGGAGGCGCTTCCCCCGGGCAGCCAGGGGGAACTTAAGCTGGGTCAGTTTTTTATTTTTTATTTGTATTTTTGAGACAGGGTCTTTCTGTGTAGTTCAGGCTGGTTTTGAACTCACATTATGGAGCCCAGGCTGCCCTGGAACTCGCAGCAATCCTCTTGCCTCAGCCTCCTGAGTGCTGGTACCACATGCGGGCATGTGCCACCCTTCCCAGCTCGGGCTGATTTTGAAGGGCACCGCGGAAGGGCGAGAGCGGCAGGTCCGGGGTGCGCGGTTGGGGAACTGTCTGCTTCTGTGTTGGTGTGGGGCCGGGGCCGGGGTGGGTAGACCAGGAGGGCACGGGGCTGCGTCTGGCCCAGGGTGGGCGATGAGGGCCCTCAGGCCTGGGCACCCTTCCCCGCACTGTCTTTCATGGAGGGGAGTTATTCCCGGCAGGAAATGGCAGCATCAATCGGTGGCAATGGGGGCCTGACAGGCAGTCCCTCCCCGCAGCCCGGCTGGCGGTGGGCTCGTAAATCCCGCTCCGGGCCGGGCTGTAAATCCCCGTGATTCACACAGGCGCTGGGAGGACGGAGACATTGAGGGCTGCAGGACAGGCTGTCCTCTCCTGGGCTCTGGCAGGAGGTGAGTGTCAGGGAGGAGCCTAGCGAGCCGCTGAGGTCTCACTTGACCCCTCCTCCGGAGATGGGGTGCAGAGCTCCCCAGGGAGACCCAGGCCGCTTCTGCCTTCAGTTGGGCCACTCGGTGCCTAACGATTCACCCCAGGTCATGTGTGAGGACACTGCGTCCTCTGCCATCTCGGGGGGCCTGGGTCTCGCCTGCCCCACAGCAGCTGCTCCTGCCGGCCCTTCTGTCTTGGTGATTAGGATGGTGAGGTGAGGATAGCACCCACCGGCATGTTTCCCATTCCGGGGGGGCTGGGGCCCTGGGTCCCCTTCCCCTCGGGCAGGAAGGGCCTTAGGAACCCTGGGACACGTGGCCGCAGTCACCTGTCAGTGTGCGTCAGGATATTTGTCACACTCAGATGCCCACTGAGTTACTCAACATTTCCCTTTAAACCAGATTATTCTTACATTTTAAGTGCCTAATTTAGTCATGTGTTAAGCAGTATTTATGAAATCAGGGTCTGATACTAAATGCACACAAACACAAACACACAAAGGCACACACACAGACCAATGTGTGGGCGGTCAGCGCTTCATTTTGGTTGGCTCTGCACGCAGAAATCCAATGAACCACGGATCGAAAATATTTTTTAAACATACACCTGTGCTGAACACGTATAGACCTTTTTTCCTCATCATTCCTCCCTGAAAGATACATTGTAATGACTGTGTGTATAGCATTTACATTATATTGGATATTCTAAACAATCTGTATTGTACTGTAACGGCTGTGTACTAGCATTTACCTTGTATCTAGGGTGGTAAACAGTCTGGAGAGTGTTTAGTGTTGGTTGATACAACCTAATGATTACACAGCATTTACCATATATGGGGTGTTGTAAACAGTCTGGAGAGGGTTACAAGTTTCTGGGAGACACTCACGGGTTAGAGGCTAATGTTAGGCCATTTTATACAAGGGGCAGGAGCATCTAGGGGCTTTGGTATTTTCAGGGGATCATAGAACCAATATATATTGAGAGACAACTGTGTATGAAATAGGCTCATGAAATAAACACATAGAATAGCACACAGTCAGCCAGGTATGGTGGCACATACCTGCAATCTCAGGTCCCCAGGACCCTGCAGAGGGTCACAAATTCTGAGCAAATTAGCATCTTGTAAAGACCCTGACTCAAAATAAAAAGTATAAAAGAGGGCTGGGCATGTAGCTTAGTGGTAAAGTGTCTGCCTAGCACGTGTGAGGCACCCACATGCTAGCTAAAATTGTCATGTGTCTCCAGTGATGCACATGCCACTCTGTGAGGAGAGTGACTCTGGTCTGGTCTGTCTTCATTTTGCAAACAAGGAAACCAAGTCCCAGAGAGAGACAGAGACTTGCCCAGTGTCACACAGCACTGGGATTAGCAGTTACCCCTTGCTTGCTGGGCTGGTGCTGGTTTTACGGCCCCTGGCTTGGGGAGGCATCCTTTGGGAGCTGAGGCTTCCTTTCCCAAGGCACGTTTGCAGCCCAGAGGCCGGGCAGAGGCTGAGTCCCGGCACCAAGGGGATTGTTGGCAACTGGGTGTCCCATGGGACCAGGCGGTGGCCCTGGCTTTGCCTGTGTTTTCTCATAGAGCCTGGGCTCCTGCAACACCCAGGGTGGGGGAAGTATGGGGGTACGCAGCCTGCCCAGGGGAGCTGCTCACTGCAGTGATCATTAATGGCACTGGGCTGGGAAGGAAGGTGGCCTCATTAGCGAGCGCTCTCCCTGCACTGCCTCTTCTTACCCACAGGTTCCTATGGCCCCACTGCCACTGCCATCGCAGCTGTCTTGCCTGGGACAGGGGCCAGCAGCAGAAAGCTGGAAGGAGGCATGTGCAGGGCAGCCGGGGCATGCAGACATGCGACACAGACACACTCATACCTTTGCCCTGCACACTGCATTGCCAGGTGCATATACACAGACATGAGTGTAAACCCGGACACTGTACAGAGCACATGCATTTCTGGGCATACTGTGTGGGTTCACAAGTTGCACACTGTGACACGGACACACAGACGTGGTTTCCAGCACGAAGACCGCAGAGCACACATGTGGAGATTCATGTGGGATGCAGCCACATGTGCATCAAGACACATGTTCACATGGCCACGCACACTCGTCTGCAGGAGTGTATGGGCTGCACATCTGCATGCATATGAGAGACTTTCCTCGGGCACTGGGTGTGACACTGTGCACAGGGAAACCTGTGTACACACACGTGTGCACACAGGAGCGGAGCGGCCCACTGTGCTCTGCTTTTCTTAGAATCTAACAAAGCCCAAGGGGCAGGGACTGGTTGACTCCCTGGGGGATATGAGGAGCCCAGAGCTACGGAGCTGAGGACACATTTAACTAATTCTTGTCATTCCTGGCAGAGAGGGAAAGGGAAGAGGGAGGGAGAGGAAGAGATGGAAAGAGGAGGGTGCTGAGAGTGAGGGGCAGCTGGGGCTGGAGGGCTGGAAGCAGAGGGACCGGGTGGAGGCCACAGGGCACTCAGGCTGCTCCTCAGCTCAGATGGCCAGCCCAAGCCCAAATGGCCCTAAGTCCCACCATGCCCACCCAGAAGACCCTGCTCCCCCACCCCCTGCACTTGGGGGTTGTTGCCTTCCAGAGCTGCAGGGTCTGGGAGGCCCTCTCCTCACCCCTGCCCCATCTCAGCCCAAAGACAAAGGTGGGGAGACTGGGGGTGGACATGGGTCAGGGTCTCTGGAAAAAGAAGGGATGTGGGCCGGGAGATGGAGGGTGAGATGTGGAAAGGGCGAAGGAAGAGGTGAGAGCGGACTGAGACCCAGGGAGCCAGGGAGGCCCGAGATACCCAGGGATCTGGAGAGAATCAGACAGAGGAGCCAGGCTGGGCAGCATAAAGACACATGGTTTGGACATGGGGTGAGACAGAAGACGCTGTGTGACCCTGCCCAGCCACCCAGCCTCTCTGAGCCTTGGCTGCTGCTCTGTGAAGTATGGTCCTGACCTGGCCCCTGAGCAGCCCCTGGGCTGTAGGTGAGGCTGGCTGGGCCCCTGCCTCCCTCCACTCCTGTCCAGGTCACAGGATCCCGGGGGTGGTGGGGAGCTTAGTGAGGGCCTGGGGGACTCAGACCTCTGGGAGCCCCTGAACTGGTGGAGCAGAGGGAAGGGGAGGCCTCTGTGGGGCCATGTGGCTCGGAGTGTGGAGTGATTGCCCTGAATATCGAAGATACATAAATATCCATTTCCAGGCATCTTGTGGGTAGAAATACAGGAGGATGTGTGTAATTTCCTGGCTCGCTCCCTGCACTGGCACTTAACTACATGTCAGGAGCCTTTCCGAGATGGCTTTATGACCACCAGCTGTCTCCTGGACCCTTCTCCTGGAGAAGTGGCTCCTCTAGAAGTGGCCTGGGAGGTGTGAGGCCAGCTGCTCATGCCGAGGCCTGTCCGCTGCCTGATCCTGTATCAGGCCAAGCTCACGCCCAGCCCCAGGCACCTGGGGAGAGTTGGAGGAGGCCCAGATTGGGAAGAAGATGCCACCCTGGGTCCTACTCTGGGAAGTGCATTTGAGGGAGACTGAGGCCCAGAGAAGAGAATCATGAGGGCTTTAGCAGGGGACAGCAGGGGGGCATGGGTGCCAGCGGGCAGCTCCTCGGCACCCTCTGGAAGGGCGCAGGTGCTCCCCACCCTCTCTCTGGCATTCTGAGGTGCCCGTTCTCAAGGGCAGATGAGCACGGGCCGGGTGATGCCTCTTTCCTCCCTGGAGCTGGGGCTGGGACAGAGGCACTCAGATCCTGCAGCTTCCACACTCAGGGAACTTTTTTCTTGGGCTGGGACATTGGGCCTGGAACTGTGTTCATGGGGCCCCCTTCCCTTGCTGGACCTCTGAACCAGCAGCCCGGTGGGAAGGGGAGTGGACCCTGCAGCAGTTCTGTCCAGCACAAGGCTGGCCGAGGGCCATGAATGGCCTCTGGGGCTGGGCATCCATCCTGCTCTGTGGCAGCCCAGGGAGGCCCTGGGCCTGGGGTTGGCAGTGGTCCCCAGAACAGGGGTGGCAGGGGCCACAGCCCGGGCCCAGCCAGTGACTGAGCTGGGATTCCAGCAATGCCTGCTGTGTGCGGGCGCTGCTGGCCTGGGCTCACAGGACAGAGGAGGAGGCCTGTCCTGCTTGAGGCACGCAGGCTCCCGTGGGGAGAGGGGAGCCCCTGCTTTACCACGCGCAAGGCATAAAATCTTGGGTTACATGGAGAAGGGGGGATTTAGCTCTGACTGGGGAGGGGGTGCTCCATGGAGGGGTGATATGCAATGTGTGCTGCAGAGCAGGGATGTTAGCGCACGGCTGGATCCAGGTTAGGGTCCAGGCCTCAGCTGGTGAGTGCTGAGCGTGGACTGCCCAGCTTTGGGAGGCCTCTCGTCCAGCAGGGGTTGCTGTTGTTGGTCCAGCAGTGTGAGCCCTGAAGCGCAGTGGGCAGGGAGCAGGGCCGGAGGGGAATGGAGCGGCAGCTCTGCTGACTGAGCTGCTTGTCTGGGGTGGGAGCAGCCAGCTACCTGCGTCTCTGCTGGGCTCCCAGGCCCGCATCAGAGCAGGCTCCACCCTCTCCAGCCCAGCTCCCCTCTATGGCCCCATGTCAGGGCTAAAATTAGCCCCATGGCTGTGGGGGCAGCAAGAAGATAGTCATGGGTATTGCCCCCACTTTTCCTCTCAGAAGCAGTGCCAAGTGCAGAAAGAGAGGCACACCGGCCTGAAACCTGAGTGGTGTGGGGACAGCAAGAACCTGGGCATCCTGACCCAGGTCTGGTGCAGGAACTTTGGGCTCCAGGGGGCAGAGGCAGGAGGGTGCCCTCTCTTAGCCACTCCTTGTGCACTCCCAGATGCCAGGTAAGGGGCACCAGCCAGGTCAGAAGGGCACTACTCCTAACCTACTTCTCTGCCTCCTGCTTGCCCAGGTACTCAGCTCTTCCCTCCCTTGGTTGCCGTGGGAACCTGAGGTGGCTGGAGTTTCTGTGAGGCTGGGCTCCAAGGGGAAGAGCAGCGATCAGGAGACATGGGGGGCCAGACCCCGGCCTGGGCTCTGAGCACCTGCCCCCTCCCACGGCCAGAGTCTCCTCTGGGCTCTGCCTTGTTACCACGCCCAGTCTCTCCTTTACCTCCTTCCTCCTCCCTCACCCTGCTCCCCCCACCCCACAGCCTTGCAGCCACCAAGACCAGGCCCCTCATACCACTGCCACGATTACCGCCGAGGACTGTCCCTTTTGCACCACGTCCTACCTTGGGGACAGCGGCAACCTCCTGGTGGTCTCCGTCCTTCAGTTTCCCCTCACTGTCATCTCCCTGAGGTGTCTGGGCCTGTGAAACAGGCCGTTTGGCACACTAGCCCCATTCCCAGGGGCACGTTCTAGGGAACAGCAGCATCTTTTGGGAACTAGCGGGTGGGCCTTGAATCTGGGTTCCGCATGGAACACCTCTGGGAAGCGGGACACACCTCTCCCTTCCCGCATTCTCAAGCCTCGCACCCCTGCCAAGGGTTTGAAGATGTCCTAGAGTGCAGAAGTCTTTCACTTTATTTAACCAGAGTACGAGAGAGCGTCGGCCACAAGTAAGGGATCCGTGGTCAACCCAGGACTACCTTAGACCTCTCTTGCCTTACGCCACAGTGCCTTGCCCTTGGGGATCTGGGGTCTTGAGGGCACCGGGGGCTCCCATGGGGTGCTTCTTGGCCTCAGGCGGAGGAGGCACTGAAAAACCGGCAGACAGACCATCAGCGCCTGCCCTCCTTCGTGTATCTCCCAGTGTGCCGTGCGGTTCCATAAACCACACGCCGTTCTTTTCAGACCTAACCTGGTTGCCAGCACATAAAGCCTGAGATTCAACAGCAGATTCTGCATTGTAAACGTCTCCTGAAACACGGAGACCCAGCCAGGGGCTCCCTCCGCGGGCCTGAGAGTAGTACCAGCCTTTACATGCAAAGCCCCAACCTACAAGCTGCAGGCAGCAGCTGCGCTCCTGGCGCCCGCTATGCCCAAAGGCATTTAGGTTTCTGTCTGTGTCGGGGGATTGTGGGTCCCTTCTCAAGAAATCCTCTTTCTTGGGGTGACTCATACCTGGTCTAGCCCTCTCTGGAAACATCCGTTACATTCCATGGAGCGCCGGGGACTGGCTGTGGCTCCAGGCAACTGGTCTACCTACTCCGCTGGTCATGCCGGCCAGGCAGGCTGGCGAGGTAGAGCCGGAGCTGCCTGCGGCCTCCTGTCGTGTCGCCGACCTTGGGCTCACCGAGGAGGAGGGGGCCAGAATAGCTGCTCGGGCTGCCCTGGTAATCGGAGTGTGCTGGGTGCGAGAATCCTTCCCTAGAAGAGCTAAGTCCAGAGTGGTGTGCGACACGCTGTGCTGGCTCCTCAGAGCCAGCTCCCCGCAGCAGAGAGCCCTCTGAAAGTAGCCTGTTCACCGGCGCTGCAGGGTGCGGCCCCCGGAACCTGGAAAGTCCAGTGCAGGAAGGGTGGCCTGGCAGCCTCTCCCAAGGTGCCCAGAGGCAGGGCAGGGGCTGCTGAGGTGGTGAGGGAGGGCCACAGCCCTGCCTGGGGAGACACTGGGACACAGAGCCCTGACTCCAGGGGGAGAGCCAGCCCTGCTTCTCCCCACCATTCAGAAACAGCTGAGGGGCCCCTTGTCTGCGAAGGCCTGGCACCAGGGTGTGGCTCTGTCCTGGTGGGCGAAGGGAGGTCCACAGTGGGCTCTGTCTTGGCTGGGCATTTGATGTCTCTGAGCTGTGTTCAGAGCCCTGCAGAGATCCCAGCAGGAGGTCCGATGGCAGCTGCTTCAGCATCTCCTACCTTCAAACCTCTCCTTCCCGCCCCATCCCACCCTTCTGCCCTGGAGGCCTCCGGGGGGGGTCCTCCCCTCCAGGCTCCATTCCTGGCCCAGGGGACCCCACCCCAGAAGCCTAAGCAAGGCATTATATAAATGTTAACCATTATCATGACCTGCTGCTGGGCTTTTTGAGCTTTCGATAAAATATACAGATCCCTGTTTAGGAAAACCTGCACTCACACTCCTGACCCAGTGCACAGATTTGGGGGTCATGAGATCCCCAGAAGCTCACCCGTACCAAGACTCGGAGCCCACCCTCCCTCCCTGGAAATGACGACAGGGTCATTTCCCAGGACAGCAGTGCGGGGCACCGAGCAGCAGGTGGCTGGCGCTGTGGATCCCCGGGCTGGAGGCCAAGGTGCGAGGGTGTGCGGGTGAGCCGGGAAGCGTTTGCAATCCCTTCACTTCTAGGCTGATTCCCAAAGGCACAGGCGAGGAGGATACAGACAAATGAAGCCGTTTTCTTCCCAGAAACTAGTTCAGTGGGAGGCGTGAGCTGGGCTTTGTCTCTCCACCTATCACTGCCACAGCCCCTCTAAACCTATCAGTCTCACACCAACACAGCTTCAAGGCGAGTTGCCCTGGCTGCCCCACAGTGATTCCCACCATCGTTCCTCCGACCATGACTGAGGTGTTTTGATTCTGGTGTGCCTTTTTTTGTGTGTCAGTGAATACATGCACATGGTTTTTTTGTGGGGGGTGCTAAGTATTGAACTCAGGGCCTTACGCTTGCTAGGCAAGTGCCCTACCACTGAGCCAAATCCCCAACCCCTCATGCAAATGGCTTTAAAGGTCCAAAGATGAACAGCCTGGTGGCCTCATGGTAGGCAGCACCTCCCTGATGTTTCTCTTCCTCCCAGCACCCACCCAACCCCCATCTGGCTGCAGCCTCAGCCCTGAGCCGCTGGGCCTGGCATGGGGGCAGGGCCTCCGAGGATGAGCTTTGCACCAGTGGCTCACCTGCCAAGCTCTGGTGGCCTTGCATCCGCTTAGGTCTCCGGGGCCTCTGCCCCTCCCCGGCCCAGGCCGCCAGACTCCCTTGGTGGTCTACTCCCAACCCCCCCATACTGCGGGAGGCAGTTTTCTCAGCGTGACTGCACCCCGTCTTCTCCACGGCCTGGGCGAACACAGTGATGTGAGCGTTCAGTGTCGAGGCAGAGGCAGTTGTGTGTGATTCACGACACTCTGGGTGCGAAGAAGCAGAATCCTTCTGGGTAAATACGAGGTCCTCGAAGGGGGTCTGGGATTGGCCCTGCGCCCGTGAGGACGCCGTCTTCAGGCCACAGGGACCTAGCGGTGGGGGTGGGAGGCAGCAGTCTGCGTTGAAAGGAGAGGGGAGGCTTCACGGCAGGCCTGATAAGCAGCCAGGAGCAAATGCTCTGGGACCCCGGCTCCCGCCTCCCTCCCCAGCTGGCTGGAGAGAGAAGGCCCTGGGGGCCGGCAGGAGGAGGGCTGTGGGAGTGGGATCGCAGGCTCCCGGCCTTAGGCAGCGGGAGAAAGCACACCCGAGCTCACCCTTGCCCTCCCTTTTGCCCCTCGCCCTTTCGTGGGTGTCTGTGTCTCTCCCAGGCAGGCACAGGCCTGGGCTTCCATAGGCCCCTGAGAAATTCTCTTTTCTTCTTCCTCCTCAAATGGCCTTCAGATACACAGAATCGGGTTAATCACAGTCCAGATTACAATGCATTAATGAACCACGAGGACCACCGTCATTACTCAGTGTGCCTCAGTCATAATCACTACCCTGAATTTTGTGTTTTTCATTCTTCTGCATTTTATTATTGTGTCAGTCAGGACAAACTAGGCTGTGCCCAGTAACAAATAACCCCCAGTCTCAGCAGCTTAGCTTCACAAAGGTTTATTTCTCTGTCAAGGCAGATTGGCAAAGGGCTCTGCAACTTTTTTCTTTTTCTTTTTTCTTTTTTGGTGCCGGGGATTGAACTCAGGGCCTTGTGCTTGCTAGGCAAGTGCTCTACCACTTGAGCTAAATCCCCAGCCCCTTTGTTTATTTTTTAAAAATTAGTATATTTTTGGGATACACAATGAATGTATTCATTGTGGGGTGTGGGTACATACACATATCACATCTTTTTTTTTTTTTTCCATTTGAGACAGTGTCCCACTATGTAACTCAGGCTGGCATCAGACTCGACACAATCCTCCTGCCTCAGCCTCCCGAGTGCTGGGATTACAGGCACACACCACTGTGCTGCAATACGTATCACATCTTGACCCTTTTTACTTAGAGGTTCTGCTTATTGCAGACACTTGGGGACCCCGACGTGTGGCACAGCTACCACCTAATGACACTCCCGTTTCCACTCTCAGTTCTGGGCTGTGCCGGGGCAGTGAGAGAATCAGAGCCGTGCGCCGCACTCGGAAGCGACCTGAGCACCTTTGCTGACCGCTCACTGGGCCTGCTCCTCTCAAGGCTGCTCCCGATGTCGGTGGGGCCTCTGCTTGGGACGGAGGAGGAAGCGGAAGTCTTGCCGACAGCGGGCACCGTCATCCAACCACACAGCTGCAGGCCCTCCACAATGTGCTGTTGGTTTCCGCTGTTTTGAGCCTTATGAAAAGGGCATCACGTTTCGTGCGATCTTCAGAGCTTTACCTTTCACTCGGCATTGTGGTAGGAAGAGTCATGGTTCCGTGGCAGTAGCTGGCAGCCGTGGTTTTAAAACTTTCAGGCCAGCTTGGCCTGGAATGACAACCTGAACGTGTCCATTTTCTTTTCAAAGCGTGTCTGGACATTCCAGGGCCATTTCCCTGCTCTGATGGATGCTGCTGCTGTGAGCAATCTCTCTCTGAAACTTCACTTTGATTTCATTATCCAGTCTTCAGACTTGGAGCTACTCACAGCTCCCTAGGCTGCGTGCGGTACAACTCCCGCCTCAGATCCAGGCCGCTGTGCCCTGCCCTGTGGTCCCCAGTCAGCAGGCAGATGAGCACAGGCGTGCTGGCTCTCTGCGCAGGGCTGGCTGCTGTCTGCAGGAGGCAGGGCCTCGCACAGGCGAGCATGGCATGCCACAGCTCCGTGAGGCCCGGGCCCCGGGGTGAAGGCCCTGCCGCCAGGGGCTCTGTCCGGCTGGAGAAATGGGCTTGCTCTTGGACGAGCTCCTGTGTGGGCTACATGTGAGCCACGTGTGGTGTTGGACTCTTTGGGGTCTGTGAAGTCTAAGTGCTTAGCCCCGTGTACTTCCAGCTCTCGATGTGTGTGCATCTCTCTTGTGAATGTAATTTTATTTATGTCACTTTAGCATCCTCTGTGCTGGAACGCAATAGGAACCCACATCTTGATTGGTGGATCATTTTTATAGATAATAAAGTTCCTAAGCTAACACCTATGTTTTAAATTCTTCTAGTTGGGTCACTTTAAAATGTCCCTGGAGAGATGAGGTAGCTAAAGCCTGCAGTTGCCCTTTCATTTTCCCCAAATCTCCTCTCTCTCTCTCTCTCTCTCTCTCTCTCTCTTTCCTTCTTTAGGTTGCCAGTAGACCGAAATATCACTGTGCTTTCTTGGGAAGTTAACATTAAGCGTGACCCTAATGTTACAGAGGCCCCCCCACTACTTTGGAGCTGTGGCTCACATCCAAATCTAGATGCTGGGAAGGAACCCAGAGTCCACCTCTGATGAGCAATGTACTTTTTTTTTTTTTTTTGGGTACTGGGGATCAAACTCAGGGCTTTGTGCTTGCTAGGCAAGCAGTCTAACCGCTGAGCTGCAATGTGCTTTTTAAAGTTGATTTAATTAAGAATACTTTGTAAGCCGGGTGTGGTGGTGCAAGCCTGTAATCCCAGCACTTGGGAGGCTGAGGCAGGAGGATTGCTGGGAGTTTGAGGCCAGCCTGGGCTACACAATTCAAGGCCAGTGTGAGTTATACAGTGAGACACTACTAAAAAAAAAAAATCCTTTGCAGAAAGTGATTTGGAACCTTTATTGTGATGTCTTGGGCTACCTTGTCCAGCCCCATGTGGACAGGGTGGCCTCATTGTATGGACCCCGGAAATGGGCACCTAGATACAGGAAGCTCACAAAGAAGGAGTTCACAGAGAGGGTGGCACCGTGGGGCCTTGAGGAGCCACTTGATGTCGGCCAGGAAGAGCAGAGGAGCCAGGCTCCAGGCCGGGGGAGCCATATGCATAGAGGAAGTCCCAGGACGGGGTGCCGTGGAGGCGGTGAGTCTGTGGGGTCATCACCCATCTCAGTGTGACTCATCTTCCTCCCATTCCAGGCGTGGTGCCCTGAGTGTTGGGCAGCATATGATTTTAACCATGTTAAAATGTGCCAATTCAGTGGCAGTGGTGTTAGCGTCACCATGTTGGGTGACCATCACCACTATCCATTCCCAGAATCTTTTCATCATCCCAAACAGAAACATGTGTCTAGGCATGGAATCCCAGCACTCTGGGAGGTTGAGGCAGAAGGAGCACAAATTTGAGCACGGCCAGGGCCACTTAATGTAGTAAGAACCTATCACAAAACTAAAAAAAAAAAAAAACAAAGACTGGGGATGTAGGTCAATGTGAAGGCCCTGAGTTCAATCTCCAGTACTGGAAAAAAAGAAAGAAAGCAAGCAAGAGAGGGCACCCCTGTACCCACTGAACAGTAACTCCACGCTTCCCTCCTCAGCCCCCCGTGTCCTCTATTCCACTGTCTCTGTGAATTTGCCTGTTACAGGTCCTTGTATCAGCTGAACAACTGCAGTATTTGTCCTTCAGTGTGTGGTTTATTTTATTCTGCATAATGATTGCCAAGTTTCACCTACATTGTCACATGTATAAGAACTTTCTTTCAGCTTCCAGGCAAGGATTATTATTATGGGGTGGAATTTTGACTTTTTACGGGCAGCGCAGGGCTGCTTGGTGGAATTCTCTGTGGGACACGAAGGCAGGCACCTGCTGTAACGGGATGCGCTTGACCCTGTGTGCAAAGAGGAGACAGGTCGTGGCAACGGTTCAGCCACAGAATTTGGACATTTGGGGCTCTGGCTCGGGCTCCCCTCCCCTCACCCTCCCCTGAACCCCCATGGCTGTCTGTCCTCTGCTGCCTTATGCTTCGGGCTGGTGCAAGCGGTGCCCCAGTACTCTGGAACTCCAGGTTTCCTGCTTGTCCTTCCTCTCCTCTGTCCCCAGTGGCCCAGCATGAAGCACGGCAAGGTGCCTCTGTGGACGTTGGAGCTGGGGCCCAGGGAGAGCCCGCTGCCCTGGGGGAATCAGCTCATGCACCCTGCACCCCCCTCTCCCAGTGTCGGGCTGGTCTCCTCTGCAGAGACAGGTTGAAGGAGACAGAACAGGCCTCAGGGGTGTCGGTAGCATGGTTATAATCCAGCAGGATGGCCTGGGCTCTCTGGAGTCTCGTAGCATTTTTCCAGACCCGGCCACTTTATTACCGTATCACTGAGCGATGGGGCTCGGGGGAGCTGTGGCTCCAGCAGTCGCGCTCCCGCCTACGATTGATCAAGCTGCAATTGGACAGAGCGGGTCGCTGCCGCCTCCTGCCACCCTGTCGGTCTTCTTCTCCGCTGCTCCCCAGGCATCCCTCTGGGTGGTGGAGAGTCCCGCCCGCGGCCATGCGGCCCCTGGAGGAACAGCTTCCTGCCCATCACGTGGCCTGGTAGTGGCTCATCCTCTGGGGCTCCCAGGCCCTTTCGGAGCACCGGGAAGGGCTGGTGTCTGAGGCCCCTTCCGGCCCTGGCTACTCCGTGACTTTTCTGAAGACTTCAAGGCAAGCCGTGCAGTGATTTCTCCTGAGACTGTGACCGTGTGGGGAATGGTGTGTGTCAGAGGCGACCATAGGAGCCGCAGTGGGGAAAGCACCATCCTCTCCCTCCCGGAAGTGCTACCGGTGGACCCAGGCCAGCCGGCCAGTGACTGTCTTCGGGGTGGAGTTGAATCCCTGGGGTCAGAGCTCACGGGGTGCCATCTTGGCTCAGCAAATGGGGTGCAGTGCCCCAGACCGAGGTGGCCAGGCAGGGTAGCAGAGGACCCGGGGCCACTCCTAGCCCCCACCCTCTCTGCCTGTCGCAGGGGGAGGAGGTCTGCGCTCTGGAAGCTCCCGGGGGAAGGACGTTTCACAGATGAGGGGATTTATCAGGTAGAGTTTTATAGGCACAATATTGGGCCAAGTCACTCTGGTGAGAAGTTGTCAATGATTTACTTTCTTCCCAAGCAGGTGGAGATGTTAACTAAAGGGCCCTGGGCCACAAAGAACGATGGCTTTCTTAACAAGAGCTTTCTTTCCCCTCTAGTTTGAACACTCTTGCCTGGTCTTACGAGACAGCCTCCCACTGCTGCTGCAAACGCAGGTGGTGTGGCGGCTCGGGTCAGCCTGCAGCTCTCTCTGGGGTGAGATCCTGCAGCCCCCCCGGGAGGCAGGGAGCCCACCTGCCGGGCACCGTCCCCCAGGGCGCTGGTGGAATGCGGGTCACATGCAGGTTGGTCCAACCAGTCCTGGGAAGGAGGCTCCTAGAAAGCAGTCACCTTTGCCCTGGAGGTGTGCGCAGCCACGGGTGAAGGAGGGGGAGCCCGGGTGGGTTCTTTGTCTTGGCTGTGTGGTTAACCACGGCAGGAACACAGACAGCACCCGCGTCGCTGCTCTCAGCGACAGCCCTGCCTGCCCATTTCACCGGCATCGTGAGGATAATCATGAGGCAGGAGTCTTGAGAGCAATTCAGCAGATTTCTCCCCGTCCTCTGGTTGAAACATTCATGCCCGTGTCTAAAATCCACATCAAACTTCCTAAAAAAATCAGATCTAACAGGGCTACCCAAGCAAGTTGCTGGTCCTCTAAGGCAGACACAGGATGAGAAGTTGTGGGTTGGGCATGCAGCTCGGGGGTCTAGCACCTGCCTGGTACCCGGGGCCTGGAGTTCCATCTCCAGCACCACGAAGAAAGTTTTTATAGCACGTGAAGATGCAGGTTTGCAAGGTGGATGTGAGGGATGAAATGATTTCACGTCTGCTCCTCTCTGTTGCTTTTTGTTTCCTAGGTTTAAAAATTTTGCCCTTTTCTTCTTTCTTGTGCGTGTCTGTGTCTGTGTGTATGGCACTGGAGGGTTGCATCCGGGGCCTTTGAACCGCACTATAGCCCCAACACCTTTTTTATTTTTTATTTTGAGATAGGGTCTCAACTATGTCACTCCTTTGTCCAGGCTGGGGTTGAACTTATGATCCTCCTGCCCCAGCCCCCCGGAGTGCTGGATTACAGGCTTGTGCCACCATGCTCACCTAATTTTGCCCTTCTCTTCATTGTTTTCTTCCTTTTAGTTTATTTGGGCTATTCTTGTGTTCGTTTTCTTCCCTTTTGAGTTAACTTGCTATGCTTATTTGATTTTTTCCCTATAGTTTAATAAATCCATTTAAAGGTATACATTTACTTCCAAATACTGTTTAGCCACATCTCACAAGCTATAAATTGTATTCACAATCTTTAGTGGTTACTCTTTTTTTTACCAAAATTTTTGTATTGTAGTAAAATACACTTAACATAAAATTTACTGTCTTGACCACTTTAAACATGCAATTCTGCAGTATTAAATACATTCAGAATGTTGGGCAGCTCTCACCACCATCTCTCCCCATAACTCCTCCATCTTGTAAACCTGAAACTCTACCCACCAGGTGGCTGTTCCTCACTCTCCTCCTGCCTCGGCACTTGCCGTCCTATTTTTTGGCTCCGTGAATCTCATTGCTCTAAGTATCTCATATCAGTGGACTCGTACAGTGTTTGTCCTTTTGCGACTGGATTAATTCACTTAGCATAACGTCTGTAAGGTTCAACTATTTGGTAGGCTGTATCTGAATTTCCTTCTCCTTTAATGCTGATGGTCTGTCTTTTGTCTATGCCACATTTTTCTTAACCACTCATTTGCTGATGGGCACTTGGGTGACTTCCCTCTTTTAGGGATTTCAAACAAAGCTGCTATGAACATAGGTGTAAAAATGCCTGTTATGGTTTGTGTCTAGATGTCCCCCCAAAGCCTCATGCGGTAAGAGGTAGCTGGATCTAGAGTGCGTGATTACTAAATTAGCCCACTGATCGGTTTGGCATGGTTCTGCTGGGATCAAGGATGTGATGCTAGGATTAAGGGCACTAGGATTAAGGGTGGGAGTACTGCCCACCGTAAAGCCGGGTAGCCTGGATAAAATATAAGATACAGGAAGAAGCTGGTTAGCCACCCCCTGCCCCTTGCTTGTATTCTTTGCTTACCTGGCTGTGTTCTGCCTCTCTGCTGTGCCACCCTGCCTCGGACCCAGCTGATTGTGGACTGAAACCTCTATAAACTGTGAGCCAAATAAACCTTTCTTCCCCTAACTCTGGGTGTCGGGTATTTTGTCCCAGCAACGACAGAAAAGTAACTAAGACGATGCCTTTTTAAAACACTGCTTTAATTCTTTTGGGAATTTACCCAGAAGTAGAATCGTTGGACCGCGCTGTAATTCTATTTCTAATTTTTTGAGGAGCTACCCTATGTTTTCCACAGTGGTTATACCATTTCATGTTTCCATCAAAATGGGACAATTTTCAGAATAGACAATACAGTAAGCTACAGATAAAAATCTCAATATAACTAAACAGGCAGATGGCATACAAAGTATCATCTCTGACTAGAATGGAATTCAGAAAGGAAAACCGCAGACCAATATCCTGTAAAAACATTGATGCAAAAACTTCAACAAAATACTACTAAAAAACAAAAGAAACAAACAAACAAATACTACCAAACTGAATTCAGTGGGATATCTTAAAAAAAGAATTCTATACATGACCAAGCGGGATTTACTCTTGGAAAGCAAGGGTGGGTCAACATATAAGTCAATCAATGTAATGTGCCACATTAGTAGAATTAAGGGGAAAAATACATGATCATCTGATCATTTGAAAAATTTAACACCCTTTCAAGACTAAAAATTTAAAAAGTATTAAACTAGGAATAAAGGAAACTACCTCACTGCAATAAAAGCCACATATGTAAAACCTACAGCAAACGTCATACTTACTGGTAAAGGATGGAAATCTTTTCCTTTCAGATCAGGAAGAAGGAAAGGGTGCTTACTTTTACCGTTTTTATTGAACACAGTCCTGGAAGTTCTAGCCGGAGTAATTAAGCAAGGGAAACAAAGACATTCAAATTAGAAAGAAAGAAGTAGGACTGGGAGTGTAGCTCAGAGGTAGAGCGCTTGCCTGGCAGGCATGAGGTCCTTGGTTTGATCCCCAGCAATGAAAATAAAGGGGGGAAAAAAATGGTCTCTGTTCACAGACAGTATGATCTTTCATGTAGAAAACCCTAAAGATCTAACACGGAATGTGCTGGACAAAAAGAAGCATGATACGAAGTCAGCATTCAAAAACCAGTTGCATTTCTATACACTAACAATAAACAATTTGAAAAGGGAATTACAAGAAACAATTCCATGTCTAACCACATCAAGAAAATAAAATACTTAGAAATTAACTTTACCAAAGAGACAAAAAGATGTGTACAAGGAAAACCACAAAATTACTGAATGAAATTAAACAAGATGTAAGTAAATCAAACACATCCTGTGTTCACACATTAGAAGACTTAATATTGTCCAAACGTCAATATCACCCAAAGCAATCTACGGATTCAATGTGATCTTTATCAAAATACCGATAATGTATTTTGCTGAAATGGAAAAACCTATTCTAAAATTCATATGGAATCTCAAGGGAGTCTGAATAGCCTTGAAAAAAGAAGAATGAAGCTGGAGGGCTCACACTTCCCAGTATGACTTATTTCGTATTTTAAAATTTTTTCTTGGTACACGTTTGCAGCACACAATGATCACATTCCTCGTGTGGAGTTGGTACACACACAGGACACATCTTAGTTCCTTTTTCATTCCTTTTCCCTCTCCCCCACTTCCCCTTCGAGAAAGATCTAGCTCCCTGCCTCCTGTTACTGATTTTACCTTTTCTTCTATTTCTTACTTCTGTCTGGTTGCTGTATCCATTGCTGAGGATGCAATATTGAAAGCACTTAAAGTTTAATACACATATATGTTCTTCTAAGTCAGAGAGGAACCTCTCTCATCCTCTGCATTAAAGTTTTCAAAATGTTGTCTAGAATCTTACTTATGGCCTTTTCTGTGCAATTATGGGTATTGTTGTTATTAGTGGTCAATAGTCATATACATTTATTTTTTGCAGGGGGTGCTGGGGATCGAACTCGGGGCCTTGTGCTCGCTAGGCACGCACTCTACCACTGAGCTGAATCCCCAGCCTTTTGTATTTTGTTTTGACCAATTTGTGCACTCATTCTTATTTTTCATACTCCTTCCTTTAGGCTCACTTTTCCTTTTGCTGAAGTACCACCCTCAGGGCTTGTTTCAGGGAAGATCTGCGGCCTGTAAACTCTTCCTGTCTTTATATGCACAGAAAGGATTTCATGTGGTTGTTAATTTTTAGTGACTATTTAACTGCAAAGAAATTTTACCCTATTAAAAAGAAATGCTTAGTACTTTGAAGAGTTTGCAATTTTGGGGGGCCTCTTTCTCTGACCACTTCTTCTTTTTCCTTCTTCTCTCTTCTCCACGGCACTAGGAACTGAACCTAGGGGCTCCTGCACGCTGGGAGAGTGTTCTATCACAGTTACAACCCCAGCTCTGTTTAAAATATTTTATTTTGAGGTAGAGTCTCACTAAGTTGCCCAGGCTGGTCTTAAACTTCCGATCCTCTGCCTCCTGAGCAGCTGAGGTTCCGGGCACGCACCATCACGCCTGGCTACCTTCTTTTCTTCTTAATGAATCATTCGTACTTTAAGATCTCCTTTCTTTTCTACACTGTGTTTGTGTAAATTCTTGAGTACTAATTTATAAATCACTGAACTTCTCTGTGGCCATGTCTAATCTAGAATTTATCCAATTATTGGCGGTTCCCCCCACCCAAGAAGTGCACACTTTCATTTCTAGGATTTCTGTTTGGTTCTTTTCCATATGTACCTATTCGTCGTGGCATTTGTCTATTCTTGTGTCTTCCCCTCTCTTCTTTTATTCCCTTTCTTTTGCTGCGCTAGGAATTCACCCTGGAACTCAGGCCGACTTCGGCTCTGACAATCTCACTTCAGCAGTGTTTGTTCGCAGACAGAAATGCCTGTAGTCCTCTTCTCCTGGAGGCACAGACCCCGTCCTGGGGGCCTAACCTCCGACCTCACTCGGAAGGGATCACCGCCAAGCCCCTCCTAATGCCACCCCAGGAGGGGCTGGGCCTCAGCGTATGAGTGTGTGTGCGCACACGGCTTTCTCACCTACACCAGTTATGGGTGCTGTGATTCCCGCATTATGACACAAACGTGTCCTCTCGCCCTCACAAGCTCTTTAACACCGTCTCAAAGGTGCTGATGCCAGAGAGGGGTTGTCCTCGGCGCTGTTTCTGTCCCCCAGTCAAGGCCACCTAGAGTCTCCTGCCAATCTTCCAGCCTCTGTCCTTAGGGAGGGCCCCGAGGCAATGGCACTAGAGCTCCCCATGCCCCCCAGCAGCCTCCCCCGCCCGCAGCCCCATCACGCTGTGAGCAGGGGCGGCATCCCAACATTGCTCCAGACACAGTGATTTTATTTCCTCCAGTCAAGATTTCCTTGAAAACTGGGTGGGGTAGCACGTGCCTATAATCCCAGCACTCTGGGAGGCTGAGGCAGGAGGATTGAAAGTTGAGCCCAACCTGGGCAATTTAGCAATTTGAGACTCTGTCTCAAAAAAAAATGTGTGTGTGTGTGGGGATTGCTGGAGATGTAGTTCAGGGCAAAGGCCCTCGGTTCAAGCCTAGTACTGAGAAAAAGAATTCCGGAGCACAGACCCTTTGGTTCCCTTACGGACCTCTCACTGGGCTCTCTCTGGCTCCTGGGCCTGACACGGCCACCACACAGGTTTGCACACTGACTAGCTCAGATCTTCTGAGGTCCTCACTCTACAGTTTCTCAAACTGTTTCCTTGTGAATCTTCATAACCCTTGTGACTGGGCAGCAAGGCTGAGGTCGTTATCATCCCCATTTTCCAGAGGAGATGACTGGAGCCCAGGAGGACAAGGGCAGGTTGTAGCAAAATGTGTTCTGAGCTGGGCAGTCTGGGTGGGTGGAAAAGTCTGCATCTGCGACAGGCTCCTAGGGCTGGTCGCCTGCTGGCCGGGGACCTCGGGGCAGTTCCAGCCTGTGCCGTGTCCACCCTCCCATGCAGGACCCTGTGGGCCCAGGCGAGAAGGGGAGGGGCTTTGTCCAGGGTGCAGTCTCTAGCCACCTGGGGAGACTTCCTGGGGAAGAGGATCAGGGGATCCGTTCAGCGAGGCGCCCGCAGCTAGCTAGCCAGCTGAGAGTGGGTCTGTTGGAAAATTAATTTTTTAATTAAAAACATCTTTTTTTTGCCTCTTCTTTCCCTTTTGCTTTAATATCTCAGTCTGGAGTAATTATGAGTCGCTCTGGGGAGACTGAGCCTTAGAAAAATTGTTGGTGCAAATGCCGAGGAACTCATCCGATTAACTTGGGCTCAGCTTTTGAAAAAAGAGAAAGGGAAGAAAAAAGCAAAGGAAAGGGAGAGCTCCCAGTTTTCCTGGCAGGAAATCCTAATCCCAGCCTCTGAGCTCTGGGCCTGGGCGAGGTGGGGGGCTGAGGCCAGCTTCCCTCCCCCTCCCTCCCCCTTCCCCGCCCCCTCCCCATCCCACCCCATCTCCAGCCTTCTCCTGGCCCAGCATGGCAGGGACACCTTGTCTTGGGAGGGGACCTGAGTGCTTTCCGGGATGTCCCCAGCCTGAGCAGAGCATGCTGGGACAGGGGAGGCAGCCTACCTCTCTGGAGCTGTGGAAATTGAGGAGCCTCGGGAGGCTGGAGCTGGGCTCTGTCCCTGGATTTGTCAGTCATGGGCTGTGGGTCACCCCCTGGGGCAACCGTGACCGGCGGGGGCCCCCCCATGAATAAGCTATACCATTTGCATAGACCAGGTGAGTTTCTCTCTTTCCACAATGTCGGGATTTACTGAATAGCAATAAATTCATGAGCTCCATCAGTTTCGTCAGCTTCAACTTGCTGAATGCTCTAGATTTCACTGGATAGCTGGAGCCCGGCAAGCCAGGGTCTTTGTTCTGATCGTAGTTACGAATATCGGCAACAGGGTGCTCACACGCCACACTGCGCACTGTCACATGGGGGTACAGGACAGCCAAGAGAGTGCTGACTGTGGCCGGGGATCCCGAGGGTGGGACTGGCACAGGCAGAGCCCACAGAGAGGTGACAAAGTCCCCACCGGCGGCTGAGTAAGATCACAGACAGTAGAGTTGTGTGAGGCCCGGAACGTGTTCAGAGCCAGGGCCAGAGTGCCCAGCGGCGGAGGGGCCCGTGTCAGACAGGGAGGCTGGGCTGAGCCAAAGCTGAGACAGAGCACACTTGGGACACTGGCCAGGTGGTCTGACGAGATGACGGAGGTGCTGCCACTGTCCCCCAGTGCTAGGTGGCTTCTACAGGGTCAGGGGTTGTGTCTTCTGTGGTCCGAAGTGTCCTGCAAGCCCGCAGACCTGGGCTCTGATGTGACTTTGATAAGCCACGTGCCCCTCTTCTATTGTGGTAAGTTACAGCTGGTAATTTTCATGAGCATGATTAATCGATCAATCGGTTTGTGTCTTCTTCCCGGTAAGTTTGGTGTCCAGCACTTGGTGGTTGTCACCAAGTCATTCTGCCTCAGCCCTGAATCAAAAGTGGCACCAACTGCTGCCGTGCAAGATAGAGTCAGGGCAAGTCAAGGCCTGACGGCTACTGCTCAGACAGCACAGAGCAACTCAGCCTGCTCCACACACACAGAGGTGTCATGTCACTAAGAGGCTGCGGAGGGTGCTCCCGAGAAGGGCGGGAGGCGGCAGACCGGGAAGGGAGGCTCAGAGCTGGTGCGTCCAGCCTCTCCCAGTGGAGCGCTGGGACCCACAGTCTGCAATCAGCCCGATCACCAGGGAGGCTGAGAAGGTGAGACTCGGGGATTCTGCCTGGGCCCACGTCATTGCGGCGTCCCCGAGCCCCCCAGGGCCACCACGCTCCCAGCCCAGCTCTGGGGGCTGCAGTCTGTAGAGCTGGCTCCGGTGGCACACACGATGTCCTCCGACCCTCCAGTTGTGCCCTGGAGGCTGAGTGCTCTCCGGCAGCTTGAAAGCCCTGGATGAGCGACAGGCCCTCTCGGATCTGCTTGCTGCGCGGGCACCGGGCCAGGGCGAGACCCCCGCCCGTGTTCCCCTCCCCAGATGCGGGGTGCCCCATGCCCGAGCTCCTCCCTGGCGCCTCTCCTGCCTGGCCCTAGACTGGGAGCTCTGGAAGGCGGAGCTGGGACACAGAACACGAACGTCACTTTGGTACATGCTGTGATTTGACAGTCTTTCTTCCCCTGTTGAAGGTACTTTTACTTGCCAGCCTGCAGCTGTGTTCTGGGCCTGCCCGGAGGTGGCAGAGAGGAAGGAGCAGATAGATACTGTCCTTGAAGGTCAGTGAGCAGATAGCAGGGTGACAGGGCTGTGGCAGACTGTGTTTAAGAGGCCAGGGAGCAGGGAGGACCAGGGGACTGAACAGGCTTCCTGGGCAGGGTGCTCCTGAGTCAGGGATCGCCCAGGAAAGCTGCAGGGGGAGGCAGCCCCAGTGTGATGCAGAGACCCCAGGGGTCGAGGGCCACCTGGGACAGGATCTGCTGGCTGTAGTGCAGGGGAGAGGGCTGGACAGCCCAGGCGCTACAGGCCAGGGTCCCAGATCTAGCATCTAGATTCCGAGGGATCAAGGACTAATCCCTCTTCTCTCTGGTCTCAGTTTCCTCATCTGTGCAATGGGTATTGGGCCACACCATCCCCAAAGTCCCTCCAGCTTGTAAGCTCTGGGCTTCTCTGGGTTGTGGTCAGGGACTCCCAGGTCTGTTCTGGTTGATCCAGGCTTAACCTTCTGGGCGCCCGCCTGAACCCAGGAGCAAGACCTGCCTGCCTGAGAACTTGGAGGCTGGGATCTGGAGGGAACGTGGCTGAAAGTGGACTCCCCCACCCCCAGGAGTTTGCTCCTCTGAACTGCCCTGGCCCAAGGCGAGGTGTGAGCTGAGGACTGTCCTCTTCAAGGCTCCGACAGCCCCTGAGGACAGCTGAGCTCCACCATCTCCCTTTGTAGGACTTGCTTCTTCCTGCTCACTGGCCTCTCCAGCCCATAAGCCTTGCCAGCCAATCGGCTGGTGCCTTGCCTCTGTGGGATAGAGGTGACCAATCACACCGGCCTGGTTTCTAGGTTGCTAGGTGCTGGCGGCTGCCTCTGCGCTGCTGAGGGGCGGGCGTGTATTTAGAAGTCCAGGCCTGGTTTGGAGCTGGCCAGGGAGGTGTTGGGTTCCAGGAAGACGGATTTAAGATGCCTGAGGGTTCTGCCAACCAGCCAGGCTGTAGATACTCAGGGGAAGAAGCTCACGTCCCTGCCTGGGACAGGCCTGAGGGACTTTCAGTGGAGGGCACTGAGGAAGGCTCTTCAGGCCCAGCCTGACCCAATCTGGCTGATCCTTTCATCTTCACAGAGGGGCCTGCCAGCAGCCTCGGCCCTCCCAGAAGCCCCTCTGTCCTGCTACTAGCTCTAGTTCTGTCCTGGTCTCTGGACTTCACCCTGCTCCCCATACTCTGCAAAGACCCAGAACGCATGTAGGTATTGGGTACCTGTCTCCCCTCTTGGCCTGAGTCCTGATCTGTGCATCCCTCTGTGGCCCCAGATGCTGGGTGGACAACACCCCAAACACTCAGTGGGAAGGTTCAGGAGAAGGCGACAAGGTCCTGAGTGGGGACCAGAGGTTTGGTCTAGATTCCGACCAAACCTGTGTGAGAATGTGTGAGAACCTGATTGTATACACAAGTGTGTCTGCCTGGTATCACCGTGCACGTGTGAGAGATGTGGATGTCTCTGTGGCTCAAACTAACAGATTTCCTCACCTCCCCACTGCCTCCCTGTGAAGAATCCTGTCTTGTGTCCTGAGCCCAGTCTCACCCTGTCCCACCTCATCCAACACAGCAACTTTCTATAGAAAGTATCAGGGTGACTTCGCATAGGGTGGGAAAACCCAGCCCTCTCTAACATCCGCTCTCATCCCCTGGTCCCCTAGCAGCCCGTGTGACCCTGGTTTGATCTTTTCTGGAGCCCAGGCCCCGCTCCAGGGCTGTCTGTTTGAAGTGCCCACTGCCGACAGAGGGGAACGGGACCACCGCCTGACCCCATGTCATGCTCCCTGGAGCAGCCTGGCATCCTCCTCCGTGCCCAGGCCAATCCTGGGTACAGGCCAGGCTCAGGCCAGGCCTGCCAATCTTTCCTGGGCTCACTGACCTGGGATTGCAGGAGGTAGCCTGGGCCAGATCAGAGCCCCAGCCAAGAACTCCACTCCTACTGTGCCGTCCTGTTTCTATGTCTGTAAGACGGGAACCATCATGTCTGAGGTCAGACAAAGGCATGGAAAAGGGCTCTGGTTCTGGTGGGGTGCCGGGCACCCTTTGTGTTGGCCCACGGGGGTCTCGGTCCTTTAAATATCTAAGGGAAGAAACCATATGTGGCTCACCTGTACTTAAAAAAAATTAAAATAGGGTTGGGGATTTAGCTCAGTGGTTAGAGTGCTTGCCTAGCAAGCTCAAGGCCCTGAGTTTGATCCCCAGCACCAAAAAAAAAAAAAAAAAAAAAGTCAAAAAAATTAAAATTCTGGCTAGCATTTTTGAAATGCATCTTTTCCAAGCAAAGTCTGGATTGTGGCTTCTTTTGAAAGATCACAAGGCCTGGCAGGCTGGGGTGGCTGGGGACGTCAGGTCAGGCCTGTGTACTCTGTGCTCAGCGGGCTTACTTTCTGCCACCTGCCTGCCCTCTGGTGGGTGGCATTGGTGACCTCTGACCCTTCAGAAAAATTGGCACTGGGGGAGGGTCTCATGTCCAGGTGGGTGGCCAGAGGGCATGGCTGCCTCCTGGCCCCTCTCGTTCCCTGGCCTTGGCAGGATTTGGGTGGGTGACTGCAGCCAGCCAGGGAGTTTGTGCCCTGGCTGCGCTTTTCCTCTGCAGGAGAATCCAACCTGGACGGCGACCCCCGTGGCGGGCCCTCCCAAAGCCAGGAGCCGCCATCCTCCCCGCCCACCCCTCTGCCAGGCTCACCCGTCCTCACCGTGGTGTGAGCTGCTCTGTGGGGCCAGCCATGTAGGCAGGCCAGAGAGCGGCTCTCACCCCACTGGAAAAGGGCAGTCTGGAGTGCTAGGCCCACTCTTCTCGGCTGTGTGACCTCAGGAAAGTGACTGAAAATTCCTGCTTCGGGAGGCTGTCGGGAGGATCAAACGGGGCCACGAGTGAGACAACAGCCCGGTGCAAGCCAGACACTCGGCGGGGCCGGTCCGTGCTGAAAGGGAAACGCGAGGGTGGTGCCCCTAACGGGGCAGCAAGGCCTGTGCCCCGTTGGCTGCAGCTGGGTATGGCGAGGGGAACTGGGAGAATGTGGGGTGGGGCAGCAAGGGAACAGGGCGGCCTCCCCCCACCTCGTTCCATCTTGGCAGGAGGGACATACTCCTGTCCCAGGAGCGGCATGTTTCCTTAGGTGGGAAGGCTGCTGCCATCCTGGCTTCCCACTGGGATGAGAATGTGCAGCTCAGGGAAGTGGGACTTGGAGGAACAGACAGCTTCAGGGTCACTTTGAAGGGGCTCACCTGGAGGGGGGCCCATCAGCACTGTGGAAGGAGAACCCCACAGCTCTACCCAGGTGCAGCCTGAAAGCACAGATGGTGCGCGCAGAGGGCACACGTGTATTTTGGGGGGTTCAGGACAGAGAGGTGTGTGCAGTCTCTCAAAGGAGGACCCTCTGGTGTCCAGTGAATGTCTCCCACCTGCAGCCATGGAGACCACTCCCCTCTCTCTGGATGTGCTTTCTGGAGCCACGGGCCAGGGTGGATGCACATCCGGTATGGCTGCTTCCCAGAGAGGGGGCTGCCTGGGGCAGATGATGGTAATGGCCACGCTGGTGGCAGCCGATGGCATTCACTGGACACCTGGGCTAATCACCTCCTTATACTGCATTTACCCGTTTTGGGCCTACAGGCCAGAGAATCTCATCAAGGCACATCTTTTCTTTTTTTCCCTTGGTTTGGGGTTTTTTTTTTTTTTTTTGAGACAGGGTCTCGCTAGGTAGCCCAGGCTGGCCTCCAACTAGCAAGCGTCTTGCCGCAGCCTCCCAAGTGTTGGGATTACAGATGTGCCTCTTCCTAGCCTTTGGTGTGCCTCATACCTGGTGTGCCTCATACTTGGCTTTGAGGAGCATCCTTTATATGAAAATTCAGAGCGGGGAGCCACCCACCAGGAGAGGTGCGCTCATTCACGGCCGTCACAAAACTCTAAGAAACAGTTGCTCCCGTGTGCTTAGAGGAACAGCACGCGTTCAAGGCGTCGACTTACCCGCCTGGCTTTAAAGAACATGTCAGGAGAATCAGGCCAGCTCCGGGGTCTCCAGGCTCCACCAGAGGAGGCCTTTCAGGACCCTGGAGAGCGCCCCGAACGCCCGGGAGGCAGGGAGCTGAGGACAGGGGCTTTCGGAACTGGCAGATCTTGAGAAGTCACGGTGTCAGTGGATGCCAGGGCGTGGGCCCTGGAGGAACAGGCTTTGCCAGAGTCATTCGGTGGGTCGCAGCCTCATATTTCTGCATGGCTCTGGCTGCAGTCCCCAGAACAGGGCAAAGATGGGGCGGCCCAGGCTGCCCACCTCTGTGCTGTCTGCTCATGTCTGCACACGGCACACGCAGACAGGTGTGGAGAAAGTGCCATACTTGACACCATCTTGCCCAGCTCCGGGCAAGCAGGCAGCACCTGGCTGTTTGGGTAGGCAGAACGGCAAATAGTCACAGCCTCTGCAGCCTTGTGGCCCGACGCTGAATCTGGACCCCGCCCCTGCCAGGCTGTGCTGCTTTGGGTGTATGACTTGACCGCTCTCTGCCTCAGTTTCTCGTCCATGAAATGGGGATGATAAAGCACTTCCTTCACAGACTATGGCGAGAGTTAAGCATCACGTACACGTACCACTTAAGAGTGACAAAATGCTGCACCATGTTTTTGACCTTGAGCATTTCTGCCCTGGTTCTGACACACAGCCAAGTTCTCCAGTGGTTCTTCTGGTCTGGCCCCAGGGTCAAAGGCTGGGAAGAGGCAGATGTTCCCCGATCTCAGAAACTGCAGCGGTGTCCACAAAGCTGTTGAGGAAGTAAGGGCTTGGGAGCTTGGCGGCCCCACTACCCTGGGCCCTGGGCCCTGAGACAAGCTGGGCCCGACACCAGTTTCCTCCTTCTTCCTGTCTCACAGTGGCGCCAAGCATGGCCTTCCCTTCACAGCCAGAAAGGCCTGGGCTCAAACCTTGGCTCTGAGGTTTCCCCGCAACGACTCCGGGCAGATCAGCAGCCTTTGAGCCTGCTCTGTGCAGGGCACAGTTACGGGCTTCCCACAGGCATCAGAGGATCGAAATGGGAGGTACAGGCCTGAGCTGGGCACAGGGGTGCGCTGTAAGCGGCTTGTAGTAGTGCCTGCCACCCGGCTGTCTTCCTAACGTCTCAGGCTGGGTCTCGACTGCTCCCCTCTCCCCGGCGTAGGTGAGGCGCTTGCTCCTTGACCAGCAGGGGTAGTCCAGTCCAGTAGACTCGAGGACTCTGGAGCCAGCCACCCTTCACAAGAGTGGAGGCCACGTTCGGGGGGCCAGGTCTGACCACGTCTTTGTCCCTCGGTCCTCCCTTCACCCCACTTCCCCAGCTTGACCCATTCCAGGAGCAGGATGTGAAGCGTTTGCCTTATGAACAGCTTGGGGTTGACAGGCATAAACTGATTGGGTTCCAGGCCTTATCATGCAACTTATCTCATTCATAATTAGCATTGAATTAGCATCTACTTGGTGTCTGGTAGGAAGCAGTTACACACGTTTTCTTATTCAATTACCCAACAGCCTCTGGAAGTGGTTATTAGTACTCATTTTATTTTACAGGGGAAGAAACTAAGGCCCAGAGGGGTTGGCTGAGGCTTAGGCCATGTGGAGGGGATCTTGGGGTCTCAGAGAGGAAGAAGTGAGCTCAAGCTTGTGATGTGTTTAGCACAGTGAAAGATGTCCACTGAAGGTGCCTGTCACCTGTCACCCTGGGTTCCAGTGATCAGGGAATGCACTGATTTGTGTTAAATGTGTGATTTACATTTGAACCATGTTAGATCCAGGCACTGAGAGCTACGTAGGGGATATGAGAATGGCCCCTGGCTCCAGCATGGCCAAGTCCCATCTAGCTCACTCCTATGGTCACATCCAGGCAGGACTTCTGGGGCTGGGCTGTGGACTTGCCAAGAGGGGTTGCTGGTAGTTACAGAGTCTCACTTAGGGATGAGACTCTGCCTGCCCCATCTGAGGGGATGGAGCCAAGGATGGGCACAGAAGACGGGGGCAGAACAAGACCCCGGGAAGGAGGCAGAGGGAGCTATCCTAGGCTCTGGCTTGAGCAATTTAGGGTGTGTGCTTTACTAAGATGCCTACAAAGAGGAAGCAGGGTGGGCAAGGGGAGGGAGGAGGAGCTCCCTTTCGGATGCACTGGATTTAAGACAGGCCCTCATGGCCAGCAGGGAACTGGGCTGGGATGTGATCCAGGGACCTGGGCTCCCTCTAGCACACACATTGCAGAAGTGCCCTGTGCGCAGCCAGGCTTCTGAGGACCAGGGAGAGGGTTGGAGAGGATTTGTGTGGGGCTCATTGGCTGGGCTTCTGGAAGGTGACTGGATTATGGGCAATAGCTGTCCTGCTGTTCAGAGGTAGGCCCTGGTAGGAAGAGGCGGGTCCCTGGGAGCATGGCCTGGAAAGGTCTGTCTCCCTCACTGGCTCCTCCCTTCTCTAGCTGCTTCCCTGCCATCATACCCTGGGCAGTTCTCCACCTAGGCCCTTCCATCCTGTGGGTCTGCCTTGGAGTCAGTCGACTGTGGACTGAACCCTCCACAAACTGAGCTAAAATAAATCTTCCTCCTTTAACTTGTGGGTGTGGGGTGCTGTGTCCCAGCAATGAGGAAAGTAACTAAGACAGCCCCAGAAGATCCTTTTCTTGACCTGGGGCCTGGCCAAAGCCAGGAGAGGGCCAGGAGTGAGAGTTCATCTCCCCGCCCTTCAGCCCATCCACAGTCACACAGGAAACAGACAAGAGAGCAAGATGCCTGAGACTCCAAGCTGCAGGACTCTGAGCTGGGACTGCTCCTGTTTCCAGACAGATCTGCCTCTCAGCACACTGAGTGGGCCTTGGAGGCAGGCACCTCATGTGGCTGTGTAGGCGGTGGGGGCCACATCTGGGAGACCCTGGGGTAGACACTGTCACCCTGTGCTCCCCCCTCCCCTTCCACACAGAGGGAGCTTACTGGACACACAGCTCTTGGACGGAAGGGGCTGCAGCTCCGGCGGGCACCCTTCCCTGGCTGGCAGGGGCCCCTGTGCCACGTGGCATGACAGAAGGGCAGGGAGCTGTGGGCACACCAGGCTGCAGCACTGGCAGCAAGGGTGGGCGCCAACCTCTTGCCGTGAGTATGTGATGTCAAACGGGGTGCATTACTCTGCCTGCAAATTAAAAATTAAAATTAATCAAACACTCGAATTGATTTCCTTCCCGTCTGTTTGCTCGGCTGTGCCCGTCAGATGCTGGCCTGCCCACTGGGCCCATCATGCCCCAGGCTCACACCAGGGCTGGTGGCTCAGCTTGCTGCTGGGGACTTGGCATGGCTGGGGGGGGCGGTCTGTGGCACCTGGCTCCAGCCTCAGGAAGCTGAGGAACTGTTAACCCAGCCTGGTTCTGGAACTTGGGGCAGCAGGCGGGACTCTGGGAAATACCCCTGGGGGCTTGCTGATGGACGCTTGTCTCTGACCTCAGTTTCTCTGTGGAATGGGAGCAGGGTCCCAGTGCTGGCCTCCTCAACTTGCCCCAGCCAGCTAGAAGCCCTGGTCTCTAGCCCCCTCCTCAGCCTGACCATGCAGCCCGGCAGCAAGTGGGTCCCCCCTGGGAAGCAGACTCTGAGGGAGATCAGCATGCAGGGTGTCTATGGGGTCAACACTCTTGGGCAACAGAGAGGCAGACTCCGAGCCTGACCTGTCCTCATGGCGCTGTCTGCACAGGCAAGAGGGGCAGGCGGTGCCCATTCCTGGGGCCAGGAGGCAACTCTTAGTCAGTCCCAGCGGTAGGAGAGGGGCCCTGCAGATGCAGGGTCATCGGGGCCCCATCGTGTTCCCAGGACTCTCTGGGCGACGCCCCGGCAGGGGCTAGTTGGCAGCAAATGGCATGGACCACTGGAAAGGCCTTCATCTCCCCTGTCCCTGTCAAGCCCCACCCCTTCCTTCTATTCCCTTTTGTTTTCTTTCTTTCTTTTTGGTGGTGGGGGCTTTACTGGGGATTGACGCCAAGGCCTTTGCCCTGAGCTACATCCTCAGCCTTTTTTTTTAAGACAGGGTTTCTCCAAGTCACCAAATCGCCCCATCTGGGCTTGAACTTGTGATCCTCCTGCCCCACCCTTCCAGGATGCTGGGCTTACAGGTGTCACCATCATGCTTGGCCTCACCCTTCTATTTTTCGTTTTAGATCCCTTCAAGACCCTCTCTCACTAGACCCAGTCGTCCTCCCACGGCATTCACAGATCTTGGGGACCTGGGTCTGCCCCTGTCCCGGCACCTCTTGTTTTAGGTTCATCACCCTGGTGCCCCACACGCAGGGCAGAAGCTGGGACGCAAAAGCCCGTGTGGTCCCAGACAGAAAGCGGGAAGAGGAGAGGAAGATGGGGTGCAGAGTGGAATGGCTGCCTGCTTGGATGGCGGGGACTGGGGAGAAGGCTGTTTGTATCACCTGGCGTCCCCAGGGCCTACCTGGAGCCCTGGGAAGATGTCCCTAGAGGTGAGGGATATAGAGCAGGCAACCGTGTGAGCTCATCTCTCTGAGGCCTTGGGAAGTCTGGCAGAGGGGGAGGAAGTGGCCTGGGAATGAGGGACAGGGTCGAGGCTGGGAGAGACCAGGACAAGAGTGGCACTTGCCCTTGCTCTGAGCCCCTCCTTGTTGGCTCCTGTAGCACAGAGGGGACACTGAGGCTGGAGCTGCACGGGGTCCACCGACACAGAGGTCTAAGTGTTCTGCGGGGACCTTCCCACTGGGCGGGCAATGAGGTCTGGCCCTTCCCGGCCTCCTAACTGCCCCCAGAGGCCCCGCAGCCTGGGTTTTTCCACTTCTAGCTCCTGTCAGCAGGGGGAGGCTGTGCTGCACTGCTGCAGAGGCAGGAGCAGAGCGGGGACTGCAGGAAGGTGGGAAGAGGAGATGAGAGGAGGGGAGGAGAGCCCCTTCGCCTGCCTCTGTGGTGGTGAAAGGTGAGGGGGCGACTTCCGCCTACGGTTGGCAAGTGGCAGCCCTGCGGATGCCCTGGAATCAAGCTGAGACTCCTCAATTCAAGGCACCTCCTAAACACACCCAACATCCCCTATTCCCGTGTCCGAGTCTTTGCACACGCCCTTCTCTCTCTCTCTGCATAAAATGCCCATTCTATTCCTTTCAGGCTGCCCAACTCCTATGCATCCTTCAAAACATGGCTTCAATGTCACCTCCTCCAGGAATCTTTCCTGGACCTCATCCCCGACAGTTCTCCCACACTTCCCTTCTCATTTCTGACGGCAAGACCAATCTACACATGATGGGCCACCCAGAAGCTACTTTGCGAACACCTGGGCAGCATGCGCCCCTCTGCTGGGTTGGAGAGCGCAGGCCCCTCTGAGGAGGGTAAGGGGTGCAGGCCATGTGCGTGCACTGTGCGTGTGTCCAGAATCAGGCCGACCAAGGGCTGGAGAGTAGTTCACGCCCAGGGCCCAGGGGGATCTGGGATTCGAAGGGTTCCTGCCAACTGTAGAGTACTACACCCAAGCGGTCTCTGTCCTGCTCACCTCGCCGCCTCCTCCCCCCGCTCCGCACAGACCCTGTGGGCCTGGGATCTTAGCCCCCAGAGCAGCGAACGCCTTGGCAGAGCGGGGCTCGGCCCGAAGCTGATGTCCTTCTAAGGAAGGGGAAACTGAGGCGCGGAGAAGGCTAGGCATCTGCCCAAGGTCACGCAGGGGGACAGGGAAGCCACCCTGGGAGCCCTGTCCTCCTGGCAGGACAGGGGCCCCTCCCTCCCGTTCAGACCTGGACTACGCCTCCGACCCGCTCCCTGGCCCCACCGTCGCTGCGCCCCGCCCCGGCGGCTCACACATCCTCCCCGACTCACCTCCGCCTGCCGGGCCCGCGCGCGGGACATCGCCCCACCCCGCGTGGGTCTCCTGCCGCCCGCCGCTCGGATCCCGGCTGCGCGGTGCGCCGCGGGAGAGCGGAGGGCGGCGGCGGCGCGGGGCGGGGCGAGCCGCGGGAGGGCGCGCGGGGGCGCGGCGCGCGCTCCGAGTCCGCCGGCAGCGGGCGGGGATCGGGGTCTCCGCGCACCCGCCGCGCGCTCCCCACGCACACACGCCCTTCCTGCCGCGCCGCCGCCGCCGCCAGCCCTGCGGAGCCGACCGGGCGGAGCGGACCGCAGCGGCGCCAGGCATGCGGGCCCGGAGCGGGGGCGCGCGCGGACGGCGCGCCCGGGACGGTGAGTGCGGCGGGGTCGCGGCTGCGCCGGGCCGGGGCGCGGGGTGCGGGGTCTGCCGCCGGCGGCGCCGTGTGCGCGGCCTGTGATTGGGCGGGAACCGGGGTGCGGTGGGGGTGGGGCGCGCGCGCCCGGGAGGCGTGCACGCGCGGGGCCGGGCCGGCTGGAGCGCGCCCCTCGCACCCTCGCGTGGCCGAGCTCCGCCCGCCGCGCCCTCACCTGCCGCCTCCGACCGGGACTCGGAGCGACTTCACGTGGCCCCGGGCGCGGCGGGCTGGGAGGGTCGGGAGGGGAGCGGTCTCGGGGTGCGCCCAGCCTTTCCAGAGCTGGGGGCTCGAGGCAGAGCGACGCGGGGGCGCGGATCGGGCCTTTCGGGGCCAAGGGGTGCGCCCCGCTCCGCATCTGCGCCTCCGTCCGGGATGCGCGCCCGGCCCCAGGCGCTGTGTGGGAGCCCTTCGGCCGCGGGCCGCCTGTGACCCCGCAGGGTCAGGCAGGACCACCGGCGACAGGCTGGGGGGCAGCCTAGGCTGGAGAGCGCGGTGCGGGTGGGCAGTGGGGGGCGCTCGGGACGCCTGTGTGTGTCCTCACGCCTCATGCTCCGCGGAAGTGGCAGCTGCAAGAGGGAGCTGCCTCAAGATGAGCCCCACAGACCCGGGTGCCCAGGAGCCCAGAGGAGGGCTGCGGGCCCTTGGCCTCTGTCCACATGCCTGCTCGGAGCCATGCCTCTGCCTCCGCGCTCTGTGTGCTGAGCTTGTGTCGCGGTGCACCTTCCCTTCTGAGTCTTCATCCGCCCATCGTCTCTCTACTTCAGGCAGTCCCACTGCCAGCCCAGCCGGCGCAAAAGACAGCATGGGGAGAGGTGGGCCGACTGGTGCCCCTGGGGGGAGGGACACTGTGTCCCCGAAATCGAGGCCTAAGGAAAGGCCAGAGATCAGGCTCCTGAAGCCCACCCCCTTCCCAAATCCTCCTTGCATCCAGGGCCTGTCCTGCCTCCTCTGACTGCTGACGGCTTAGGTGTCCTTCCAGCTGGGGCTTCCCTGGGGACAGAGGCCGGCCTCCTTGGCGCTCAGGGTGTGAGCCTGTGGCAGCCATCTCAGCCCCAGGCAGTTTAGCTAAGGTGCCTGTCCCTCTGATGTGGCCTGTGGGCTGCCTGCCTCCAGCCTGGTTGGACTTGTGCTTCCTAGACTTGGGGTGGGAGTCTGTGGCCTCCTGATGGTTTGAAGTCCTGGTCTGGGTCTTGAAGTACTCTGCACAGCTCTGCCGTGTTGGGGATCACCCTGGGGATCAGCACCCCACCCCTGCACCCTTGGCCAGCTCCTGGGACTGTCCTTCTGTTGGCTGCGTGGACCGAGGAGCTCTCCCTGAGAGGACCGGGTTTGCTGTGGATTGGGATGTGCGCTGGGGCAGGTGAGGGAGCTGTGGTGGCCTCGGGGGCCCTGGTGGGCCTGACGTCCCCTTGGGGTGCGGCTAGACTGCCAGTGTTGCCTGGCTTCCTGGGGCTTTTGCTGACCCTGCTCTCTCCAGCCTCAGCTTCTTCTCCTCTGTCCCTGCTGGCGCTGGCTGGCTGGCTCCCTGTGACTCTCATGGTGCGGCCTTTCTTAGCCGCGGGTTTCTTCTCTCTGTTGGCTTGGCTTCCATCCTGTGGCTCCTGAGGCCCTGAACTGTTGTCTCCTGGGTGTCCCCAGTGGCTGGAGCATAGCCAAATATGTGGGCTCGGCCCAGCTCCTGCCACCCGGGCCTGTTTGCTCCCTGCCCTGGGCTCGGGGGTGCCCTGCCGTGACTCCAGCAGATTGAGCTCTCTGTGTGAGGCCCTGAGCCAGGGAGACCGGGTGACAGGACACCTCTTTGGCTCCTGGTCTGCGCTGCCAGGAATGAGAGGCCCAGCCGGGTGTTTCCTGCCCTGTTTAGGGACAGCCACTCTCTACACCAGCCTCCTGAGGGGCAAGGATGGTACCCTTGGGTCTCCTCCACCGACAGCTCTGGCCTTGCCATCTCGTGTTTAAATCAATCAAGTTACTGCAGTCTAACAGATCCGGTGAAGGGAAGTTGTTGGGTAGGCCGGACCTTGGATGACTTGAGTGGGGAAAGTTTCCTCTCATCACTCAGGCCAGTTTGGGGTGTCTTAGACCATTGTGGCCAATCTGAGCCTCTTCCTTGGGCTTCTGGGGCCCATGCACCTCCCGGCCGTCAACTCTTGGCCCTTGCTCCCTACTGCCTGACATCCTGGACTTGGAGCTCCCTCTGCATTTGGGGGCATCTGCCGGTTTGCATGCCGGGCCCTTCCCTGGGTGGGTTCTGAAAGGGAGCCAGGCTTGGGCCCAGCTCAGGGTGTGAGCAGAGTGGGCCGGGGACTGCAGAGGCACATGGCGGTGCTGAGGTTGGTTCTGATGCACCAGGCTGGAGGGCCCTGAGCTTGCTGAGGTGCTTCCAGCATGTGGTGGGCAAGCAGTAAATCTTTAGGGAGTTGGTGACTGGATAGAGAATGTGGGTGAGGGTTTTTGGGCAGATGGCCCAGCCCTGGCAAAGGCTGGGGCGAGGTGTGCTGGGCTTGGTGGAGAGTGCGTGCTGCAGAGTGGCTCATGCAGGCCATGGTGAGCACTGAGCGGGTGGCACAAGACAGAAGAGGGTCTGAGGAGTGTAGGCCAGTTGTGTACTCAGGATTGCAAGGTTGGGATTTTGCGTTGGGATTGTGGGGCTGGGTTCTGGGTTAGGGTTGCAGGGTTGGGATTCTGGATCAAGTTTGCGGTAGGAGTCAGAGGTGGCAGTGGGATCCCCAGGATACTGCGGGCATCCAGTATCCTGGGGATCTGGATGCCCGGTGGCAAGGGCATTGGCTGGGACAGGTGTCACCTGGACCACTGCTTGGGCATGCAAAGGTGGCGAGTGTCCTGCAGTCACAGGTGCAGCTCCAGCCTGTGTTGCTCGAGTCAGCATGAGGCTTGTGGGCCTCAGTTTCCGTATCTGTAAAGTAGACAGCTATGCTTGTCTCCCTGGGAGATTAGGGTGGAGTTGGGTGGACATTGGTGACCTCAGAAGTAGGGTACAGAGGAAAGGGGCTGGGAGGGGCTGGGAGCAGGGCTGATTGACAGAGAAGCTTGAGGCCCAGAGAGAGGTGGTGACTGGAACAAGGTCACACGGCAAGCTGGGTGCTGGGCACTGGAGCCTGGGGTTTCCGGGCTGTGCGTGGCTGGCTGGGCAGCATGGGCGGGGCCCGGGGCCTCTGGGGTCCTGCAGAGGACATCCTCAGGCAGCGGTTTTGGCTGTCCAGCTGTCGGGGAGCATACGGGGCCATATGGCCATACCAGTGGTGGGCGGGCTACCGGAGGAGGGACAGTGGCTTCCATGGTGGCCTTCTGGATCTACGTGGGCACTACCGGCCCTCAGGGTCAGGGTGGGAGGAGGCCAGAATGGACCCTTGTTGTCCAGGTTGGTTTGGACATGGAGGCCGCGCCTTGGCAGGTGGCCCAGTTCCTGCACCCATCTGCCAGGGCAGCTGGACAGGCGGCTCCACGCCCAGGACTGATCCAATTAGCTCCAGGCCAGCTGTGCAAGCTGCCCCCTTCCTGCAGGCCCCACCTGGCTTGGATGGCCCTGCTGGTGTCATGGTGCCTCCACTGCCTAGTCTTGGGCCTCTGTGGATCCTGTGTGTGCTCATGGGCTCCTCAGATAGCCTGGGGTGGGGGTTGCCAGGCCTGGGCTGGAGGCCAGAGGGCGCTGGGTTCGAGTCCAAGCAGTGATTTGGGTGGGTCACTCCCCATCCTGAGCCTCTCTGACCTCATCTATATGGTGAGAATGCTACTAACCTAGCGGAGGTACCAGCAGCGTGCTTAGAGATAATCTCATGCCAGTGTGCAGTCTTGGGTACTGTAGCTCGGGTTTTGTTCTGCGTGGAGAGGGAGGAGAGTCCTGCTGGCTTCAGTATCTAGGCTGACGTAGACAGACGCCTGGTTACCATTTTCCAGGACAGAATTGCTTGATCATTTTCCTGTGTTGGCTCTTGTTCCGCCTTCATGGCCCCGTTCTGAGATGAGGAAGTGATTCTGTAGGGGACACCGAGGTGGCTGGATCTTGTCTGTCACTGGCGTTCCTGCTGCAGTCGGCTTCCCAGATGTCTAGGGTGGTCTGCCCAGCACGGGGACAGGCCAGAGGAGTAAGGCCTGGGCTCAGCCTCCTGGGCCGGATGTGTGGATCCTGGTCTCCTCCCTGAGCACCTATGTGACCTCGGGGACGTCACTGTCCCTCTCTGAGCCCTCGCTTCCCCCTTTGTAAATTGCCGAGCTTGTTCTCCCAGCCTACCTGCAAGGCCGTGTTTGAGGCTATAGCATGAATCTGTGTTTTTGTAATGTGGTGGGGACCCTGTGACTGTGGCAGTCCTGGCCCTGCTGTTTCACCATGCTGTGATGTTTCTCGACTCCCCTGTTGGGTCCTTCCTCTGGGTCCAGCTGCGCTGGCTGCTATGGGGACAGGGTGAGTAAGCCCAGCCTTGGCCTCTAGGGTGTGCAGCCTGGTGACTGGATGTCCTTCCTGACACTTGCTGGTGGCGAGGCTCCTTGCAAGGCCTGTTCCTCGGGGCCGGCGGCCGGACTCCTCAGTATCCTCACTGCCTCACCCTCCTGCACCAGCCCCGCGGTCCTCTGCGTTCCCAGGGCCAGATCCCACTTGCCTCTCCTTCCCACACTGTGCTGTCCCCTCTACCCAGGAGGCTGCCCCACCTCTGCCCAAGCAGATCTTCCTGCTTGCCAGCACTCAGCCCAAATGCCGCATTTTAGGAACCCCTCCTGGTCTCATCACTGGAAGCTGCCCCCTCCTCAGACTCGGAGCACTTGCCCATTCGCTGGGCACCTGGGCACGTGTGGCCTGGGTGGTGTCTCTGTGGCTTGGGGATGTCTTGGTGGCAAGGTTTGGACTTACCCATCTTGGGTACCTGGCACACCCAGGGGCTTGATCGGCTGATAGGGCACGTGGTACACCCCGCAGGGCCTCTGTGGCCGCTGCCATTTCCTTGTTGAGTGGTCCCCTGGGCGCTGGGATGCGAGCGAGGCCCAGGATGCTGTCTGCAGGGCTCCTGAGTTATGGGCAGCCTTTCTGCTGAGACACTCACCGCAGACCCGGCCCTCCCTGCCCCTGAAGGCTCTGCCATGCTGGGCGGCCGGGGCGGGGGCAGTTGCTGGCCACACATAATTCTCCCCGATGAATTGCATGGCATTCAGCAATTAGCGATTGATTATTTGGGGTACTGATAACTCTTCTCCATCGACCCAGCAGAGGCAGGCCTGGCCAGCATTGGTGTTGGTCAGGTGGGCCAGGCTGGGAGATTGCGATCTTGGCTGTTTATCCCTGGACAGGGAGCTTGCTAAGCAGGAACTAGAAAAAAAGAAGTGCAGACCCCTCCTCCCCACTCTCCAGCCTGCACCCCCCAGGAGTGAGCTGGGGAGTTGGGGAGGAGAGGGAAAAGAGTAGGCTGTGAGTTTTTGCTCACTCCCACTTTGCCCTGTTCTCAACTGTCTTTATTGTATTTACTTTGGTTATTTTTTTTTTTTAGACAAGGTCTCACTATGTATCCCTGTCTGGCCTGGAACTCATAGCGATCCTCCTGCCTCAGCTTCCCGAGAGCTGAGATTACAGGTGTGCACCACCATGCCCAGCTCCTCTACCTTCTTTGTTTCTCTTGTAGTCTCTCCTGGTTCTGGGACTAATCTTTCCCAACTGTTAAGTGGGGATTTCAGCCCCTTTGTGGGTAACACCTTGCTTTCGAATGAAGTGGCCAGGCTGTGACTGACTTGTCTGCTAAGCTTGCCTCACGTGGGGCATTCTGAGGTGCAGGGAGGATGATGACCACGGATGGACAGACCCAGCATCGTGATGCCCAACCCAGGGCGGGAGGGCGGTAGTCACAGATAACAGCTGCCTCAGTAAGGCCCTGGGTCTGCCTTCTGCCTGTGCTGAGGCTTCTAAATGTGGAGCTAGGGTTCAGTGGAATTTGTGCAAAAGCGCTTTCTTGGGAAACAACATAAAGGCGATGGCAGGGGGGACGTTTAACCTACTTAGGAGAACCGGTTGCCTTTCAGGCTTGCTGGGAGCACAGGACATTGTGGGCACCTGTCACGTGGTCCGTGTGCTTTTCTTATTCTTGTTTTTTACTTTCTGTTCAGAACATTGGCAGACACACAGATGGGCAGAGAAAATGGTCCCGGGAACCCCAGACACCCTCACCTAGATTTAACAATCGTTGACATCTGGCCACATTTGGCTTTCTTTTTTTCTTTTTCTGAAATATTTTAAACCACATTATGGACATCATGATATTTTATCCCTAAATAGTTCAGCACTCATCCCTAAACATAAGAGGAAGTATTTCTATTTAGACTCTGGGGTCACGCATTTCTTCTGGATGAGGGTGGAGACAGGCCTCAAGGGTGGCCTGTCCCGTCCAGGGTCACATAGCAGAGAAGGGGATGGGGACCTGGAGGTGACTGTGGAATCAGCCCAGACCTGGTGGCACAGGAGGGGACCGGGAGGGCAAGGTGTTATGCAGCTGGGCGGGTGTGGGTAAGCGTCCCCTCTCCGGCTGGCTCTGTGGGTGCTTCCGCCTGAGAAGAGGAAGTGACCCTTTTTGGGTTAATTGTTTCTCTTCCTATTGTATGCTGTGGGGATTAATCAGCAACTGCAGCGTCAGGAAAATGCACAACTTGTTTATTGTTTAATTTAGGGGAATGTTATCAGGCCTGGCCATGCAGGTCCGGGAGTCCTCCGTGGGCACAGGAGCAGGGCCACCCCCACCAGCCGCCTTCTGGGGCGATGGGCAGGCAGTGGGTGGGGCTGGCCTGGCAGAAGCGAGTGGGATCCGAGTGTGGACAGCCGGGGGTCTCTGGGTGCCAGGCGCACATGGCAGGGACTTGGGGCTGAAGAGAGAGAACAGAGATGGGCAGTGCGGCGGGGGGGTCCTGGGGCAGGTGTAGAACCGGGAGGGCTCTGTGCCCCGCCCACACTGAGGAGCCTTCTCCATCCTCCCGGCCTTAGGAGGCTTGGCCAGGACCCTCAGTTCCCCTGTGATGGTGCTGCCCTGTCCCTCTCTGTGTGCCTGAGCCTCAGGCCTCACCAGCAGGTAGCACAGGCGGCCTCCTGCTGCTTTCCCTGCCTCTAAAATAAAGAGACCCAAGGAGTGCCAGGCTGGGAGACGGGGAAGGCGTGGAAAAAAGTGACAAGAGGGAGCAGAAGACAGACATCGGAACGCCTTCGACGCCTGGTCTATCTGTGGCCCCGTGGTACTGTCAGACCCTGCCAGGCCATGTGTCCCCTGTGGCGGGGACACGGAGGGAATGACCAGCCTGGAGCAGGCCCAGGGAGGGCTCGCCCGGCCTGCCACCCTCTCCCAGGTGGCTGTTCCCTCGATGGAGAAAGGAGGTGGGCGGCCGGGTCCTGACTGGCTGCTGCTGGGAGGGGCCATAGGGAAGGGCACAGGTCCTTGTCGCCCACCCTGCCGGGCCGTCTTCTGCTCTCCCAGGGCTGCATTGGGGGAGAGCACCGCACTGCAGTCTGGGGACGGGACACAACCGTGGAGCTCCCACACTGGCCGCATGCGGGTCCAGCAGACTGTTACTGTCGCTCACGTGCTCGGCTGCCGTGTGGGTGGACACTATTGGTTTCATTTCTTTTTTTCTCTTTGGTTTTTTGAGAAGGTTTCATTATGTAGTTCAGGCTGGCCTTGAACTCACTGTGTAGCCCAGGCTGGCCTTGAACTGGGGGCAACCCTCCCGCCTCAGCCTCCCTCAGCGTCTATTCCATTTTGTAGATGGAGGAGCCAAGGCTTGGAGAGGTCAGCAGTGTGGCTGAAATCTGAGCCCGGGGCTGTGACTTCTTGGGTCTCGCTCCTTCAAGGCCTGGTTTCTGTTCTCAGCTTTCATGCTGACTGCTGCTGCCTGGGTCTGGGTGTTCACCTTTGTTCCCTGGGTCCAGGGGGTGGCCGTAAGCCACAGGCCAGGGGGGCGCCAAGCCTCCACACCCCACTCCTCAGCAGACTCTTGGCATCCGGCCTCCCGCGCCCGCAGCTCCAGCTGTGCCCTCTGTGTGGGTGTTGGCTCATGGCGGCCTGGTGGTGCAGGGGCCCCTATATGTGTGGGAGAGGCCTGGAGCACAGGGAGGGTCAAGCCCGAACCAGGGCAGAGCGTATAGAACACTTACTAAGCGTGAGGCCAGACCAGGTGCTTTATGTGTGGCGCCTCCTTTCTCCCCAGCAACAGATCTGCAGTTTGTGTACTGCTGCTGTCTCCCTTCAACAGGAGGAGTCTGGGGCTCCGAGAGACCTGGCTTGCTGGTGTGCTCCTGGGGAAGCCCACCTGTCGGGGATGCTGTGTGGGCACCATACACTGGGGTCTGTGTCGTGGCTCCGGGGAAGCTGTGGGGTGCAGGAAGAGGGGGCTGAACTGGGTGTGGAGAGAGGTTGAGGGTGCAACTTGGGTCCAATTGAAGGAGGACCCCCTGTGTATGCCCCTGGCAGAGGTATGAAGTGGTGTAACCTAGGCGTCCTCAGGAGGGCTGCGTAGTCCTCCTGGGCCTGTGCAGGGTGAGCCCTGATGGTGTGACAAGCTGAGCGGGCTGTGTGCCATGTTGGGGGCAGCTGCAGCTGGGGCTGGAGAGGGCTGGGCCGTGCAGGTGCTTCCTAGATCCTGACGGGACGGCGGAGGCCAGACTGAGGTTCCGAGGGCTGGATCTTTGGCGCGAGGCTGGATGATGAGCAAGGGGTGGGAGCACCCACAGCTGGGGGCCCTTCTCCTTGGGCCCAAGCCCCCATGGGTGCAGGCTGAGGGGGAGTGTTGGGGGCAGTGGGGAGCAGGGGTCCCTGGCCTCCAACCCCTCCCTCTGTGGATGTAAATATTTTATCCCCACCATCTCCACTGCTGAAAATTGCAGCTTTTAACGACTTTTTTTTCCCTTTTGCTTGATACAAACGAATGCTGGAAAAATTCCGCGCCAGGAGCTCACTCTGTCGCTTCTGCTTGTGCCCAGAGTCCCCTCCAAAAACTCTAATTGGTTTTAAGCTGTGAGAGTTGGCAAAAGCAATTTTCTTTACATTATGGAGGAAGGGGGAGAGTCCTCCATGTTTTCTTCTTCCTCTTATTTTCTTTCCCTCCCCAGCCTTTCATTCTGAGACCCCCCTCGTGGCTGCCACACTCCTGGGGGAGGAAGGAGGGCGAGGAGATGGGGGCAGGAGGCAGGGGCTTTGCCGCACTGGGGCTTGGTTTCCCTGTTACACGGTGGTCACAGGTCCACCAGCCCGTTGCGCAGACATTCCCAAGCGCATCCCCTGGCTGCCACGTGAGACCTGGGACAGAGTCTGCCCCGTTGGCCACCACGTCGCCAGCCTGTAACACAGAGGTGATGCACGGCGGGTGCCTGGTGCAGCCGGAGAGTCGCCTCGCATCTTGCCAGTCCTGGGGCTGCACAGGATGGCTGGACAGAGCCCTCGCCTGTGAGAGCTCCCGGATCAGGGGCTGCACGCCTGTGCTGCGGGATTGCTCTGGGTCCGTGCGAGCGCAGAGCGGGGTGGGCAGGCCGTCTGGCAGCTTGCACAGGGGAGAGTAGTTGGTGGTCTTGGAGAGGGGAAGGCTTCTAACAGGTGAACTGGGGCCGAGGAGGGAGTCCAGACGGGAAGTAGCTGGAAGCGTGCGCTCCAAGGGCAAGGCCTGACCGGGGCTCAGGCTGCCAAGCTGTGGTGGAGAGGGAGGATCTGCGTGGCTTATTGGCCGTGTTCAGGGTAATGGGGAGCCATGGAGGGTTCTCAGCGGGAGGACTGTTGGGAAGATCTGCAGTGGTGGGGGAGGGTTGCCAGCTGGGCATCTGCTGGAGGAGAAGCTGTGAGGAAGTCGCTTGCCTCCTCTGCCTGCGTGTGGAGACAGGGCTGTGGGTCTTCCTGGGGCCCTGGGTATGGCGGGGGAGGCAGGCATCCTGTTCTTAGGCCTCTGCTGCCGTGGTCAGTTTTGTTTCCCCTCCGTCCTTCAAGATGCGAAGCCCCTGACAGTTTATAGTGTTCACTCAGCTTGGTATGGTGGTGCAGGCCTATAATCCCGGTACTCGGGAGGCTGAGGCAGGAGGATTGCCATGAGTTCAAGGGCACCCTGGACTGCATAAGGAAACCCTGTCTCACGAAAACCAAACCAAATCAAACAAACAAATAAAGCTCCTTCAACTGTGCCCTGGAAGCAATCCCCTGTGGTGGGCAGAGCCCACAGAGCAGGTGCCAGTGCCCCCCTCGGAGATGCAACTCTCCCAGGGGGGTGGGTGGAGCTGGGGCAGGATCTGAACCCAAGTCTCAAGGGCCCAGCCTGCAGCCAGCCCTGCTCCAGCTCCAGCCCTCTCCGTTCCACCCCCTCCCCAAGCCCCATGCTCCTTTCCTGTTTGTGGAGCGTGCGGGGCTTTTCAAAAGCATTAATGATAGAAAATAAATTGGAATCGGAGAGGAATCATCGCTGGGCGTTCTCGGAGGGCTGCCTCTGCCCTCGCGCCTCTCAGCCATATTGAAGCCGGCGGCCGGACCAGAATATGAATGAGTCTGGGGCCTCGCTGCCCTTAATCTGCCGGAGAGCCCTCCCAGGCCAGATAGCACTCACGCGGCAAAGCTGTTTCCAGTGAGGCCCCGCAGCTGCCGGCCATCAGCAGCCAGGGCTGATTTCTTGGACTGGAGTTACGGCGTCGCTCAGCCCGCCCTCCTCTGCCATGCCCTCTGTGAGCGGCACAGCTGCGCTTGGCCCTGCAGGGGTCAGGCCTCCCTGCCCGGGAAACCGCTAGGGGCCCCTGAGGCCCTAGACCCTGCTGGGTCTCCAGGCCCGCGGTGTGTCCTGTCCCCTCCAGGAAGCCCTCTGTGGTTGCTGCCCAGTGTACCCTGCACTTTGCAGTCTCAAGCTGCGCATGGCCCCTAGAGCCTCCAGGGTCAGGTGGGTGGTGGGTGGAGCAGGCAGCGTGTGACATGACAGGGACAGGGCAGGCACAGACACCTTGGTGGGGGGAGTCCTGCTTGGGCACGCCTGCCCAGGTCTCCTGCGTCGGTGGCACCCTGCCCTGAAGCACGGGGGACCTCCTGAGGGTGGCCCAGCCGAGTGGGGCGAGCACCTGGGCTGTGGGGCAACCCTCTTACCTGGAGATGGGGAAACTGAGGCCCAAAGGTGGGGCTGGGAAGAGCCTTTCTTCCGCCCTAGGACTACATACTGAGGCCCTGTTAATCTTCACAACAGGAGAGGAGGGCAGCGCTGTGCCTCTGTCTTTTTGTTTGTTTGTTTGTTTGTTGAGACAGGGTCTTGCTTCTAGTTCAGGCTGGCCTTGAACTCACTATGTAGCTCAGGCTGGCCTCGAACTCAAAGCAGTCCTCCTGCCTCAGCCTCTCAAGTGCCGGGATTACAGGCTTGTGCTGCTACATCTGTTTTTGCCTCTGTTTTAGAGAGGAGGAAACTGAAGCTCAGGGTGGCTGGATCCAGGGGCCCCGCAGGCCTGCATTTTCATCATCTGCTGGAGCCTGGAGCAGCTGCCAGTTTCTGGCAGGATCGGGAGGGGCTGAAGTGTGTGCCGAGGGACTGGGGGGCAGGGAGGGCAGTGGTCAGCCAGGACAGGAGGCCTGGGACCCTCGTCTGGGTCTGTCACCACCTCCTGATGTGACCTAGGTCAGGTCAAGGGAGTTGCGGCCCACTGAGCCCGTGTGGCCTTGGCTTGGCCCTGACCAGCGTTCCCATCTGGTCTGCTGGCTCCTGTGGCCTCAGCCCATTGTTCCTTGGGGTCCCTGTAGGGCGGCAGCTGGTGATGCAGCATCCGGGGGGCCCAGGCTTGGCATAGCCGGTCGGCACTGCAGGGCAGTTGGGGCACTTGGGGGAGTGGAAAGCCGAGAGAGGGCTTGGAACGCTGCCAAGTGCACAGCACAGGCCAGGGACACATGCCAGCCTCAGCCCCGCACACACTCCAAGTGACCCCCAGGCATTGAATGGGAAGCCAAGACCCAAAGAGTCCAGGTGAGACCCTGAACTGCCGTACATCCCTTTGACCTCTGCCCCACGCAGCTGGGGCTGCCACCCCTCGGTGACAGGGAGCTAACGTCCTGTCCATTGGACAGCTCCCTTCTCTGCTCAAAGCTGCCTCTACTCTCTGGACCTCACCCCATCTCCCAGCAGGTGCTCCTGACCTGCAGGGGACATCCAACGTGAGTCTCCTCTCTGGGCCTGGCCTTGCCCTGGGTCTGGCCTGCTTGGTGGTATCAAACACCACGCTGTAGCCCCCGGGGTTCGGATGGAAGCTATGGGCCCTGTATCCCAGACCAAGGCCCCACCTGGGCCACCCCTCCTGCGTACAGATCTTTACATCCGGTTTGTGCTTGCAGATCCTTCTGGGCACCCCAGGTGACACAGTTAGTGCCACCTGTTGTGCTGACAGGACAGGAAACTGGGTGTCCCTGGCCTCAGGCCATGTTCTTCCTGTGCTGCTTGGTGCCTTGTGATGGTCCCCTGTGTGCCTGGCTTGGGCCAAGTGCTGTGTTGAACCATTCATTCATTCATTCATTCCACCCACTTCCACCTTGACAGCCCTTCTGGGCTCTGGGGTGCTCTTGGGGAAGCCAGACCTGTCTGCAGCCTCAGCTTGGGGCTGAGGGCAGGGATTCCAGAGGGCTCCCCCTGCCCTGTCCTGCAGCGTGAGGCTTTGAGGAAGAGTGTGCCCCTGTGTTGGGACAGTGGGTGTCGCGGGGGACAGGGGCCCGTCTGAATGGTGAGCTGTGTGGGGAGGCACAGGGTGGGGCCCAAGCCCAGGGTGGTGCCACCTGGAGCCTGGTGGAGCCGCAGAGCTGCAGGGTGTGGGCAGGCCCCCCTGCAGCTAGATCACGCTCTGGGGAGCTTCCCGTGCCGAGGACAGGGCGTGGACCCTTATGAGCAGGGTGGTCAGACCTGGTAGGAAGAGTCACTCAGTACCCGTCAGGAGGAGCTGGCTGGTCCCTCTGTCCCTGCCCTGGGGCCTCGGCCTGTGTCCTCCAGGGTGGTGATGGAGTCAGCTGGGACACAAGCCCTGCAAACAAATGCTTAAGGAGGGGCCTCTGGGACTGGGGAGGCCCTTCCCACTCTGGGCGGTGTCCTCTGGTTTTGTGGACGACTCACATTGGAAGAGGCATTTCCCACTGGCTGGGACTCTGGGGGGCCTGTACCCTGGACTCTGGGGTTCACCTGCTGCTCCCAACCTCTTTGTGAGCTGCAGGCTGCCTGCACATCGCAACACACATGTGCACATGCACACGCATGCATGGACACACGCCCGGGCCACTTCCCTCCATGCACACACTCCTCTTTGCTCTCATTCGTGGAATGGCAAGGCTCACCCCGCAGACTTCATGTGTCCTCGCTTGCTGTGTGCACCGTGCACCTGCATATTCCTGTCCATTTCTCTCCCCTCCATCCTCTCCCCTCCTCTGTACTAGAGAGGGGAACACACCCAGCCTCTCCACCTTCCTCTCCCTCCCACTCCTAGTCAGCCCAGGTGCTTCAAGCACGCCCCCCCTGCCCAGTTTCTACACAGGTCTTCGACTGCAGGGCTCCCCTCAGCCTCAGCCCAGAGACCCTCCCAAGGCTGTGATGTCCTGGTCCCAGGGGCCAGAGTTGTGCTTAGCAGCCAGAGGCTGCCCCCGCCTCCAGCCAGCCCGGACAGCTGCGAGCCTGAGGCACGCTCTGCCCCTGACGCTCTCGGTGTGGGGAAGCCTGGCACGGGCGCTCTGGTCTGCGTCCAGCCAAGGCTGCTGAGATCTGCATTTCGTGTTAGGTTCTGGGCAGGGTTAAAAAATCCACTCACTCTGTATTGATTTTGTTTTTCTGATTACAAGAGAAAAATCAAACAATACATTTGTGGGAAATGGAAGGCAGGAAAGCCCCGGTCCTACACCATCTCACCCCGAGGAGGTGGTCACCATGTCCGGCATGTTACCGCCCAGCCTCGTGGGCCACATAGTGGCGGCTCCCACTGGAGTAGCGTCTTGCAGCCTGGTTTTCCCTGTGTTACATGGTAGGGCCGTGTTTTGGGGACGGCTGCAGCCGTTCCGGTGTGCATGTGCTGTATTTCATTTTAATATTCCCTGCTGATAAACGCCAAGGCTCTGTCCAGATTTCTTTCTGCTCTCACCAGCAATGTGCGCAAGCGTCCTGGAGCATTTCTGGGTGAGTGCCTGTGTGGTTACCTGTGTAGCAGAGGCTTCTAGTGGTGGGGTGGCTCGATTGTGGGGTGTGCGGGCTCGAAATGTTAATCGGCGTTGCCAAATTGCCCTTCCAATGCTGGGCCAATGCCCTCCCTCTGATACTCTGTGAGTGCTCGTTTCCCCTCATCTTTGCCAGCACTGCTTGTTATAAGTCATTTTAATTTTTCCCAATCTGATGGGCAAAAATGGTATCGTGTCATTTCCATTTGCATTTGCCTGATTGCTGGTGAGATAGAACATCTTTTCATGCGTTTATTGGCCAATTTAGTTCTTCCTCTGTGGATTTCTAATTCACTGCCAGTTTTTCTCTTTTGTCTTTTTTCTTATTGATTTGTAGGGGCTCTTTGCATATTAGTGGTATTTTCTTCCACTGTCTGCTTTGCATTTTAACTTTGTTTATGGTGTCTTTTGCTGTACAGATGTTCTGTGGGTTTACGTAGTTGGATTTGTCAAATTCTTGCTTTATAGCTTCTGAATTTAATGTCTGGCATAGGAAGGCTTCCCCTACCACATAAGATTTCATTTCAAATGAGAGTTTCATTGCCGGAAAACCTCTGCAAAGCCTGGTTCACAGACTTCTTCCCAGCTGCGCGTCTGGCCTCTCTGCAGCTGCAGAATGCTCTGGGGAGGGACCCGTCTGTGCAGCCTCCCTCTCTGTCTCTCCCAGTGTGACCTTCTCTCTGATTGGAGTGTCCCCGGGGTCCCAGCTTGGCCCCAGTCCTCAGTGCACTGTGGCGTGTCCCCGGGTTGGTGTTCCGTCTCACGCCCCACGCGCCTTGGTTGTGCCAAACACACGGGTGTCAGGTTCTCAGAGCTCCTGGGTTCCACCATGGGAAAAAGGAGCCAGGAAGCAGGTGGGCCGCCTCCACCCTGCCATGTCCTCTCCGCTCCCTTGGCTGTGGGGCCCGTGGCTGGGGTTCCTGTGCTCCGTGGGCTTCGTCACACGGGCAGGCCTGTGTCCAGGACAGTGCCTGGCTCCCAGCTTGCCTGCCCCAAATCGTCGTCATCTCTGCCACGGTCCTATTTCCATAGCAACTTCTTGCGATGCCGTGGGAGAGTGGGAGCTTGCGGGAGGCCCATTCAGTGTGGGGAACATGGCAGCCAGGGCCTGGCAAGAGCTGCGGGGACAGCTCGCCCTGCCAGCTCAGGTGGAGCTGGGCACGGGGCCACCAGCCAGGTGGTCTGGAGGCCTGCCAGGGACGGGGCTGCCCGTGTTGGCCTGGGCCGGGTGGCTTGTGCCAATTCACGGGAGGAGGCCAGCTTGGACAGCCATCGAGGACACCCCTGCCTGGCTGAACCTGGCCTGAGAAACTGCCCAGGCTCTGGCTGCTGTTCTGTGCCAGGCTGGCACCACTGTGCCCCATCCTGTCATCTAGGAAGAGCAGTCAGTGGGAGGCATCGCCCAGGGCTGCCTGGCACAGGGGCATCCTTTGGGGCTGGAGAGCCAGGGCAGGCAGGCCTCTTTCATCTCTCGCTAGTACTTTGTGGCTGTGCTATTGAGTCCCATTCTGTATCTGTTTCCCCGCCTCCTCCTTGCTCCAAGATCTGTGCCCCTGCAGTAGGAAGTCCCCACCTCTCTCTCCTGCCTTCTTCTCTTGCTACGTAGCTGCAAATTCATAGCATCATAGGCCTGGTGGCATATCGACTCCGGAAGCCCCTCCCACCCTCGCTCCCACCCACGCAGCGGGAGGTCCCGTGAGTCCCGAGACCCAGGCCTGTGCTGCTTGGGGAGTCAAGGGCGAGGAGGGTGCGGCTCGGCCTCACGCAGGCTGCCTGGAGCCCCAGGTTCAGCGCTTTCACCCTCGTGGTGGTACCATCACTGGGTACCGCCTGTGCTTGTGCCTCTGTAATCCTCGCCTTAGCGTAGACTTGAGTCGAAGGTGGATTACCGCGGTGCTCCCCGAGCCACACATGCGTGAAATCACGCCTGCGGTGTGCCTGTCATGTTTTTTTCTAACATACAGAAACATAAACACATTCTACAAAATAAAAATGTTTGCGTGCCGCCTGAATCTCCTCGTGTACCCCGGAGGTGTGTGCTGCATACTTTGAAACACAGGTCTGATGGGAACCCCTTGGTGACAGCTCTGACAGAGGTGCAGGACTTTGGTCTGAGAGGTGGAGGGGAGGCTTTGCTCAGGGCCACACGGCCAGGAAGGGGAGAGCCGGGGCCACCTGTGTCCCTGGCCTTCCAGTCGGGACCGTGTCCTGTGCCACGAGGCCAGAGCTCTGTGGGAGCCCAGACACCCGTTGTTCTCCCCGTGCTCTGGTCCGGGCAGCCCCTGGAGAATATTTAAAGGGGGGTGTGAAGAAGGAGAGGCTGGGGAGGGGCGGTGTGGGATCTGGGGGGACTCTGGGGACCAGGACAGTGAGAAACAGGCCTGAGGGGCAGCAGCACTCTGCCTGCCACCTTCTCTGGGGCCAGCTGGGGGCTGAGCCTGGGCAGCAGTGCTGCTGGGGGACGCCCTGCTGGGCCCTGCGTCCCTTCTCTCTCTGCCCTCCCTCCCTTCCTGGCAGGAGGAGGACTCCCCATCTATGGACGAAGGCATGGGGCTCAGAGACAGACTCCCCAAGGTCTCAGGGCCCCCTCGCCCTGGGGCAGATGCCCTGCGTGCCCAGCTGGGAAAGTAAACTGAGCGTGCAGGGAAGAATGAGTGCGTCCCGGGCACCTGGTGCTGGACATAATAGCGCATCTGGGTTCTCTTTACTGCCCATGGGGGGGGGGTCAGACCCGCGTGTGGCCCCCGCAGCCCTCTCTGGCTGACAGTCGCCTCCTCTCTCTGCCCACAGCCTCCTGTACCCCCAGGCCCTGAGGCACTGGTGCCCACCGCACAGAGGGAGGCCCCGCTGGCTGCGCCCCGTCAACCCCCAGCCGGAGGTAAGAGCCCGCTGGGGCCACTGAGCAGGATGGGGCAGCTGCAGGGGCTCTCGGCACCTCTTCGAGGTCTCCCCTCTCCCTCCCCACATGGCTGGGTCTGCAGGTCTGATACGGGGTGCCAGCTCAAAGCCTGGCGTGCTCCTGCTGCCCTTGCTTCTGGGACAGCACTGGCAGTCGGGTGACTTTGGTTTTGTGTGAAGAGAGCAGATGGCTGTGTGGTCTCTATCATGAGGAGCAGGGCTCCTGCAATATGGGAGGTGATGGACCCTCCCACTCCATGTCCTGTGGGAGGGGATGTGGGGCTCTTGCTGTGTATTCCAGGCTGGCCTTGAACTCATCGAAGTCCTCCTGCCCCAGCCTCCTGAGTGCTGGGATTACAGATGTGTACTACCAAGCCTGCTGAGTCTCTGTTCTTGACAGATGAAGACTGCAGAGGGGCTGGAGGAGGCTTGGGGTGGCAGTTGGACTGCATGTCATCCTCAGTCCTTGTACCTAGTGGGGCAGAGGGCCTGGGGTCCCTCCTCCTGCAGGCTGAGTGGCAACCGTGTGTGGCCGAGGCCCAGCCAGCCCTGCTCTTCCACTGGGAAGTGGGCGGGTGTGGAGGGAGGGTGCCTGGATCTCCTTCCCCGGGCACAGGTGCCAGGCCTTGCTCTGAAGTCGGTTCATCTCCATCAGAATATCCCTGCTAATGAGCCAGCCCTGCGGAACGAGCTGCTAATTAGCCCCTCTGGTTCAACCTGTAATTGCTGCTGGAGGGAGAGAGGATGCCCAGGGCTTTGGCAGGCGGTGGGTGATGGGGTGGAGTGGGCTGGGCCTCGCCCTGGCCCCTTGGCCACAGCGGACAGCATCACCTGCGGGCACAGCAGCCGGGGACGTGGAGGACACCGGTGGGGAGCTGGGGGGAACTGGGCCAAGGGGGACGCCTGGTTCAGGGGCGGCCGGGGTCTCGTTGGAGGGCTGGACCCCTGGCTGACCCTTGGAGCCTAAAGGGTCCTCTTAAAACATTTTATTTTTCCAGTTATAAAAACTAATGGGTGTTCTGTATAGAAAAATGTGAGTACTGGGTGTTTTGCCCGTCAGTCTTTTATAAAATATGTATTTATGATATAATTGGGCTCAAGCTGTACTTACTGTTTTCTAACCTGCCTTTTGCACTTAATTCTATACCAGCATCGTTTTCCCTCATTAAATATCCTTCTGCGGTGTGACTTTTAATGGCAGTGTAGGATTCCAGCCCGGGTGTCTCGAGGCATGTTCGGCTCCTTCTCAGGGGCGTGTTTTGTCGGTGTCAGTAGAGCTGGGGGACCGGGGTGGGTTGTGAGAGTTGTGACGAGGGAGACAGACTGCGTGATGCCGTGAGCAGGGGTGTGGCCCCGAGAAGGGGCCGGGTGGCCATGGGGGCCTCTGAGTGCCTTAGAGCTCCGGGGGAGCCTGAGTTTCTCCCCGCTGCCCAGCCTGACCAGTCCTGCTGTGCATGTGGCGTCACTCTCGGGCGGGCGGCCCTGATGTCCTCGTGGGGAGCCGAGAGACCGCAGTGCGGATCCTGGAGGCCGGCAGGGTGCTGGGGTGTGTGGCTGTCCGGCTCCTCGGGAGGCCCCCGAGCCCTGGGTGGGGCTCAGCCTGCACTGGGGCCATTGTGGCTGTGCCTGTTGGTCCTCCCAGCCCGCAGGCCTCCGGCGCGGGGCCACGTGTCGCTGTTCGAGGGCGCAGGGCTGCGCCCAGTCGGTTCCTGTGTACTGGGTGAAGGCTGCGGTCAGGCTGGGAGGAGCTCTCTGGGCTCTGATCCTTCCCTGCCCCATCCCCAGGCCTCTGCGCCCCCGGCCTCCGTGACTTGGAGATCATCTCACCTTTCTGTGTGTACGGCACGCCTGTGGTTAGGCTTGAGGGGAGAGCGACTGGGTTGATGTTCGTTTTTGTCCATCTTGCTTTTTGGGGAGGGGGTGCTGGGGATCGAACTCGGGGCCTTGTGCTTGCTAGGCAAGCACTCTAACCACTAAGCCAAATCCCCAGCCCCTCATCTTGCGTTTATTCGCTCTGCAAACATCTGTCCAGGGCGGAGGAGGCTCAGCTTGGCTCGGGTGATGGCCCTGGAAGAGCTCCCAGGCAGGTGTAAGTGGCTGCCTGCAGGTCTGTCCCAGCTCTGCTACTCGACAGTGGTGTAACTGAGGTGATTTACCTGAACGTGCTGAGTCTCTGTTTTCATCCATAAATGGGAATAATAATGGCATCTTCATGATGCGGACTGAGTAGGTTGACACCCATAAAGGCGTTGGAGCAGTGCATGACACATAGTAAGTGCTCAATAAATGCAACTTGGTGCTGAGCTGCAGGGAGTATGGCGGGGGCGAAGAGGGGGACCACAGGCTGCCGGGAGCCGGCAGCTGGTGGCAGTGCGGGGTGGGCTGTCATTCTTTTAACCCTTAGCTGTTTGTCCCCCTGAGGGGCTGTGCTCCTGGAGAGCGAGGAGTGGGGCGGGGCCTGGCTCAGTCCCTGGGGGCTGCGGTGCTGCGCCAGCGGCCCGGGCAGGTGCAGGTGGTGGGCCGTCTTGCCGTGCCTGTCCCGTCTCTGCCCATAGGGAAGGGGCACTGGGGACGAGGTGTGGGTGGCGCCTGGTACAGAGTTTTGTTAGTTTCCAGCCTCGGGCAGAGGGGATGGAAGAGAAGCCAAATTAACATTCTTCCTGGAGAAGTTAACAGCTTCCCAATTAGAGGCCTGGCGTTGGTGAGGCACTCAAGGCCTTCACAGTCGAGAGGCTCTTCTGGGTAATGAGAGGCCGCCAGGGCTTGGAGTGGGCCCGGCTGCGCCAGGAGGGGCTGCTGGAGGCCAACCTGGGCCTTGCTGCTTGGCTGTGGGGGAATGCGACCTGTGAGAAGGGGAAGAGGGGCAGTCCCCAGCTCCGCCTGTGAGCCCCTGTGGCTCCCAGCCTGACCGGCGCCCATGCTGTGCCCTCTGTCGTGACCCTGTGTCCTCCAAGCCACTGCCCGCCCGCCCGCCTGTGCTGCTCTGGCTGTTTCTCATCCCGGCTTGGCTCTGGGTTTGTCCCTTCACCGTGTGTGGAGCCCTTTGGCCAGGCCAGCACCTGACACCTTGTCTGAGCTCGGTGCACTTGGGTCATCCCCGGAAGTGGGGGGCAGGCTCCTCCCACTCAGGCCTGGGTGACGCTCCAGGACAAGGCCAGGATGGTGGCCTTGGCTGCTCCAGAGCAGCCAGCCTGGCGGAGGCGCTGCATCCTCCTGGTTCCTGAGCCCCCACCCCCCGGTGCTTATGCCGTACCTGCTGCCTGACCCAGCAGTCCTGGTGGCATTTAGGAGTGTTGCTGTGGAGGGTGCCCACTAGCTTGCCCACCTAGTACCCCACCCAGTGCTGCCTGGCTGGCTTCTAGGGAGAAGCTTGAAGCTGCCCGGCTTGCAGCTGGGGGTGTCCTGGGAGGTGGAACCTCACGCCACACTGTGCGTGCCAGGCCAGGCCCCTCAGGGCTCACTGTGGCTGGGAGGCAGCCCTGACCGCCCCATTCACAGATGAGGATGTTGGGGTGACCTCGGCGTGAAGGAGTTCTTGCTGGGAGGAGCTGAAGGAGATACCAGCTACGCCCTCTCCGCAGGCAGCCCAAGCCTTGACCCCAGTGTTGGCATCAGCGAAGGTCATTCAAGCAGATGGTGCCCCCATGCTGGGTGGGTGGGGAGTGGCGGTGCCTGCGGCCCACATGTGCCGTCCCCTCCTCCCTTCTGTCCTTCTTCCTGGGACCTTTCCACCCAGGCTGCCCGCAAACCTGCGGACCTTGCGAGCCAGGCCTCGGAAAGGGCAGCCGGCCTCAAGAGCCCCTGGGTCCTAGGCTTGTGGGGGGTGGGGACAGGGTGAGGCTGCCTGCAGATGGGGGTCCTGGCCTGCTGCTCTGACCTAGCCCTGGAGCTGAGACTTCTCAGTCAAGTCCCAGCCCTGTCACTGTGTGGGACTGAGTGAGGGACCCAGCTTTCTGACCCTGTCTCCGGATTAGCAATGATGACCTCTCCAGGGGCTCAGAGGGCCCCATGGGATGGCGTTTGTGGACCTGCTGGATGGCATCCCAGTGGGAACTGTGCACGTTGGTGGGCTGGCTCCCATCTAGCACTGTTCCTTGGGCAGGCAATCGACATCTCCTGGCCTCAGTTTCCCCATGCCTGCAATGGGCATGATGCTGCTTACCTCACTGAGATGTTATCCTCCATCCTTGGGAGCCCTCTGTTCCCTCCCCTGAGTCATTTAGTGAGTTTGTCCTGCCTGTGTGCCCATGGGCCGTGTCTGGCCACCACAGAGTGAACAGGTGACTCAGTCCCTGCCTCTGGTAGTATCAGAAGTTAGGAAGGACTAAGGAGAGACTGAACCTCAGGTGAGGGAAGAGGTGAGGGCTGAAGTTAGTGAGGGCTTCTGGGGTCTGGTCTGTGGGGTTCAAGGGGGTCCGGAGATGCTGGTTGGGGGACACCTGTTTGGGAACAGGGTAAGCCAAGACCAGGCGAGAGCAGGTCCCAGCCCTGGAGGGATGGGGGCTCAGGGACCTGGGGTAGGACAGCCGTCCCGTCACACAGGGCAGGGGCCAGCAGATGGAGCTGGGATCCCAGCCCTGAGTGGTCCTGGGCCTGGGAGCTGGCGGTTCCATGTAGGGTTGGGGACAGGGCTCCCAGACGCCAGGCTTGGCTCGGTGGTGTGAAGTGGAAGTGTGAAAGAGGCTTGCAGAGCTGTAGGGGCAGCCTGGGACAGGGGGACAGCCCACAGCCAGAATGAAGGCTGCTGGAGGGTGAAGAGAGGGAGATACAGGGGGACTGTGGGTGCCTTCTGTGTGCCAGCCAGCCTGCATCAGGCTGCTCTGAACCGGCCTGCTGGGTTTGCACACAGCCCGGCAGTGGGCAGCAGCACAGCTCATCTGAGGAGCTGGAGACAGGTTGGGACCTGTCCTGTCTCTTGGTCAGACCTGAACTCCAGGCATTGCCTTTCTACTGCCTGATATTCAGAGGAGAGGGCCCCAGACTTCTGGGGGGTTCAGAACAGCAGCAGCCCAGGGAGGCTGAGAGTGGCCTTGCTCAGGGAGGCTGAGAGCGGCCCGCGCTCACAGCGCCGGGCTGAGGCCTGGGCGCTGGCCAGAAGGACCTCTGCCCTGGCTGCCCCCACTTTGGGGTTCAGTGGTCCCCACTGCGTCCAGCCAGCTTTGGAGCCCAGGGACGTTCCTAGCCACAGACCTCCTCACGCCCGAGTTGCCCCGAACGGAAACCTCTGCGCTCCTCCAGATAGTGAAAGATTTCCCTAATGAAGGAGGAGGCACACTCAGGCAGGACCTAAATGGATGGAGTGACTTCCAGAAGTGATCCAGGATGTACGGACAGGTGCCTGGCCGGGAGTGTGCCGTGGATATTGTGACAGATTGTGTGCTGCAAGAGGGGTCATCCCTGCTGTGCACGGGTTGGGCACGGGCTGGGCCTCTGCCAGGCGGTCTCACCTTGGGGCACCCAGCCTTCAGTGGCAGCCCCCTTCTGTGTTGGGTGCACTGAGGTGGACCCTAAATCTGTCCTCAGAGCCCACAGAGCCTCCTGTGGCCTGCTCTGCGCCTGCAGCCAGGCAGGAGCTGGGTCTGGGAGATGCTAGATCCCGTTGCTCTGTTCTGTGGGCCCCTCTTCCTCTCCTGTCCATCTCCCTGCCTTGGACCACCCAAGGGAGGCTCTCAGCATGCCTCAGTTTACCTGTTGGGCGTTGGGCACCTGCTTCCTCTGCAGTGCCCTAGCCCCAGTTGTGCAGCAGTGTCCTCTTCATGCAGAACGTGGGGGACCCGCGAGGCACAGTCAGTTCCCGCTGCCACACGAGTGAGTGTGAGGAAGCTCGGGACCGGACAGACTCCCTCATCCCACTTCCTCGAGTCACACAGGCCCGCTGACTTTAAGGTAGAGGCAGCCCAGGGCTCAGACTCAGGGCTGTGGCTCTGGGTCACCCTCAGCCTCCTGAGCAAGGTGAAGTGGAGGGAGATCTGGAGTCCAGCTTCTCTGTCCTCTGACCGCGTTAGCCAGCACCCCACAGTGCCCAGCGTCTTCCTCTGCCGGGTGGGGTCTGTTTCATCTTCACCCGCCATGTCCGCATTCACCTGGAAAGGGAGCCCTGGACCTGTCCCTGTGGCACAGAGGGGGACTGAGGCTCAGAGAGGCGCAGGGGACATCTAGGGTGCCAAGAGGGCAGGGGATGCTGCTCTGGCCTCTGCGTGGGTTGAGGCAGCGGCAGGTGCAGGCTCCCAGGCTGGAGAGCCGTGGGTCATGGCCAGGGCGGCCCTGCAGGAGCGGGCAGATGCCGGAGGTGCTGTGGGACGGGAGGCTGAGCGTTGGGTGAGGTGGTTTAGGGTGTGGCAGGATCCCCCAGGTGGGGACCTGGGGGCAAGGGAGGCAGGGAATCCTGGGCTGGAGCATCTGAGGAGACGCTGTCCCACAGTGGGAACTGCAGACCCACCGTGTCTGTAGCTGCTCTCAAAGGGACTTCTCGTACCTGGTTACCATTCCCCAAGGCCAAAAGTTTTGTCTTAACATGTTGGCTTGTCTTCACTGTCAGTCCCCGTTTTTGGTTTTTTTTTTCTTTTTAGGGTCTTGCTATGTAGTGCAGGCTGGCCTTGAACTCACCATGTAGTCCAGGCTGCCCTTGAACTCGCAGTGATCCCCCTGCCTCAGCCTCCCAGGTGCTGGCGTTACAGGAGTGCACCATCAGGTCTGGGTTTTCAGCCCATTGTTTAGATGGGGAAACTGAGGGACTCATCTCAGTCCTTAAACTGCTCATCTCCTTCTAGACGCCTGGTATTGAGAGCAGAGACCAAGACCCCAAGTGGAACTCGGTGGGGAGGTGGCAGGAGTATGTGGAGTCCGGGGGCGCCTCTTGCTGATGCTGCGCGTGTGTGGCGTGTATGTGCCTGTGTGTGTGGTGCGTTCGCTTGAGTATGCGTGCGTGGCGGGCCCATTAACAAACAGAGAAATAAATTAACAAGTATTCAGCCCACCGAATGTTCCTTCTGTTCTGTATAATAGAGCGCGGGAACATAATTTTCCCCTGGAGCAAATTGCAACAGCTGAACCTGTTCCTCGTTTTCCTCCAAAAACTGCTTAGAATTCCAGAATGCTTGTTGGCTTCGAGTCCTTTCCCTTTCTGGCTCCCGTCCCTTACCCCCAGGCCACTTCCCTCCCCTTCCTGGTGCCAGGCCTCAGTGGAGCCAGATTGTCATGGCAAGTGAGGTCCCTGCCCTGCGGATGGGAGGCCCGTGGGGGACCTGGGGGGGAGGGTCTGCCAGTGCCCTGAGCCATTCGGGTGAGTGGAATGCCTGGGCTGGCAGAGAGGGCCAGCAGCTTTCCACTCGGATGCCACAGACATGCTGTGTGACCTTGGGCCCCTCACCACCCCTTCTGGGTTTTGTTTCCACCTTGCAAAATGGACCAGTCTGCCTGCCATCTTCCCAGGAACATGCCTGGTGACATACAGAAGGTGACATGCATGGGTGTCCCCTCCTCCGAGGACACCAGCTTTGTGAGCTGGGCAGCGCTCACCTCCACCCAGGCCCCTGGATTCAGGGTCTCCTACCCTGCTTCTGAAATCCATGGGGCACATCTCATTTTTTTTAAAGCAAATTCATTTTAATCCATTTTAATTAAACATGATTTGTAAAATGTGTATTTGTTTATATATTTTGTTTCTGCATGCCCTGATGGTTTCTGTCATTCAGAGCCTGGCCCAGGTCCCCACTTCCAAGCTGCTCCCCAGGGTGGGAGCCGGGTGGCATGGGCTTTGCTCTTGGCTTCCTCGTCCAGGGGTGGCAAGGGCGGTGGGCATCCAGGGCTCAGGACTCAGGATCTTCCTGCCTTCTTGCCCTGCTGCAGGGCCCTGGCTGGCCGGTGGAGGGTGCCCAGTCCATCATCCAGGCCGACCTCTGCCCCAAGCCAGAGCCTTGAAGTCTCCAGGAAGCAAGGTTTGGAGCCAGGCTACTGTGTGGTGGCAGGGGGACAGCGTGGTCTGCCTCCCCGACGATGGCCACATTGGCTGTGCCGGGAAGCCCTCTTCCACTCTGCTGTCCATCTGAGTCCACTCTGGCTACTGTGACAAGAAGCCACCAGAGTGGAGCTTAGGCAGCAGAAGTTTACTTCCCCGTGGTTCTGGGGGCTGGGGACCAGGGTGCCTGTGCGATTTGGGTCTGGTGGGGACCTCTTCCTGGGTGCAGGTTGGGGAGAGAGCGGGAGAGAGGGAGAGAGGGCTCTGGTGTCTGTTGACAAGGACACTAATCCGTCAGATCAGGGCTGCACCCTTTTGACCTCATGTGGCCTGAATTATTTCGTCACTGCGGCTGGAGCATCAGCACGAGTGTGGGGACATTCCACCCATAGTGTCACTCCGTACCCCATTCCCTGGCTATGTTGGAGATGGAGCCCGGGGTTTCAGAGAGACTGTGTTTACTTCCCAGGGACCCCTTCCAGCACAGGCCTGGGATACGGGCAGCATGATGCTGGCACAGGCCCTGGCATGTGGCGGGGTGGGTCCTGTTCCTCGGCTTCCCTGTGTCTGGCTGTGGGTCGCCCGCTGTGCCAGCTCTGGCCCACATTGCCCACAGGGAGAGTCCCCCTCCAGGGCCTCCCTGCTGAGGCCCTGTCCGACCTGAAGCCCCACTTCCTGCCCCACTTCCTGCGCGCTCTGGATCCCAGGAGCCCAGCAGAACGTTCTGCTCCTGGTGTGTGTAGCTGTAGCTCCTCCTATAGGTGTGAAGCTGTTCCTTGCTGGTCAGCGAGCTCCTGTACGTGCCCGTCCCCAGCTGCTGTGCAGGTCCCACGTGCTGGGCTTCTCTGCTTCTGGGCTTAGCATGGGGGCAGCACTTGCCGGGGCTGTGTGGCCAGCACTGGACCCTGGACACCTGGTGCCTGCTCCCCGCTGTCGGGGAGTTAATAACTGCCCATTTTTGGGGGGTGGGCAATTCCCAACGTTGCCCATTGGGCGAACCTGTTTTCAACAGAACTGAACCTCTGAAGCACTCTGTCGATTTTTATCTTTCGAGAGACTGCTCCCTGCTCCTTGTGATTGCTCAGGTTTTGGGTTATTTGGATAAATGGGACACATGTGCGTGAAGCTATTGTCCC